>OMLI01019215.1:5816-16399 GCA_900302605.1 Rondeletia loricata
GGGTCATGCAATTGGGGGTTTTCCTAGGAAAACACATGCTTGCATCAGATAAGACGGTCCAAGATCAAGCAGGTGCGCCTGGAGAGGAAAACTATTTTTTAGAATGATTCAGTTACCCTTCAATCAGATTCACGTCAGACTTAATTGTGTCATTTCCTGTGAGAATAACCTTGTTGTTGAGGCGATATGAACAAGTCAGGTATTCAGTTTGCTTGTATAAAAAATAGGAGCCACACAGTTACCAGAGATGAAGTAACATCAGATCAGACAGGAATATGTCCATAATGGATCATAAAAGAGGAATGTTAATTAATATTTAGAGTATTTTCATACAGTTATTTTATGTTGCCATAAAATGTTGCCCATATATCACCACCCCTAGGATCATGACAGATATGAGCCCTGAACCACGCTGCATAGAGACAAGGAAAGTTGTGGGACATTTTACCCAGTAAACATCTGATGCACCACACACAGACCAAACATGCATCTTCTCAAGGAAGGATGCCTCTTTGATGTATGACATTAGTCATCAAGGCACCAACCTTAACTGCAGACAGATGCATTTTAATGTGGATTAATCCTGTGTGGATCCACCAGTCTACCTTATGAGGCCCCTGATTCCTTTCTCTTGGTTTGGCTTCATTCAAAGTATGCTCAGCTGGCAAGCAGTTCTGTCTCGACAAAAGATAATTTTGATACATCTGTGAGGCGGCTGTCACCAAGCCAACAGGTACTGTGTGATCAGACTGACATTTCAGTGCTACTGCCTGGTGGCTGATTTGAGCTAGCTGGTTGCTAGCGGTAACACCAAAGGTGTTTCAGTGATAGACAGGAAATATAGCAACGCTAGTACATGACTGGCTGATGACAGGCGACTTCTCTTTGCCAAAAAAAGAAGAAATAAAGCCACCATGGTCAACATCAGCTGTTGTTTCTCTGGTTATAGAAAATGAATAAACTTAAAGGTGCTAAATGTAGCATTGTCAAATTAATTGTGATACAGTGGTATGATTAAACAAATGAGACCATGGTGGAGATGATTGGTCGCCTCTATCTCACGCCAGTGGTATTGTTAGTGCTAGTGTTTCTCAGAATTAAGACCGCATTTCCCAGGAACCCGTTGCTTCCTGTCGCAAAGACGATGTTGCTATTTGTCCTCCCTCCCCCTCCTTGGTGTCACTCCACGTGTTTGTTTTCTTTCACTTTACTGAAGAAGATAAACATGTTGGAAGTGATTTTTCCATCGGCCTTTCACTCCTTCTTTTGCTCCGAACAGCGCCCTCTTCCTGTTTTGTGCCATAAAGCAATCCAGCAAATTTCCCGCCAAAACCAAGCTGGTGGCACACAATGTAAAATGCAGTGTAGAGGCCGGTAATCTTCTCAGCGATGATCTTGTTTGTTTACCATAATTATTATAATGTCTCAAAATGAATGTGGTAATTATTTATTGATGTTGAAATGCTACACAAAGCACCTTTAATGTAACTGGTTTTTGGATTTGCTGGCACTGTGTGTTGCCTACAGACTATAAATGGGTGCACTTTGTGTAACCATCATACATTGTACATTCTGTACTACTGAAACAATTACTATTTCAATGTGATGAGTTAGTTTAGGAATCTGCTGCCTCAGATGTTTATGCTTCCTTTATCTTTTTTTTTTTAATGGATTTGGTAAACACACCACTTCATCTGTTCCTCTGGAATAAACATCCCACAAGCAAACTACGAATGACTTCTGTCCAAATAAACATCTGTCTTTTTCCTCAGTAAAGCTTCAACTCCAGGCGACCTCGGTGGGGGAGGTGGTCATCAAAGGGGTTTCCGCTAACCGCTATCTGGCTATGAACCGAGATGGACGACTGTTTGGAACGGTGAGTGATTTTTTTAGGATGACTGTTCATATCCATGCTAGGATGTAACCCACATCTGATACCAATATGAACCAACGGCGATGTCGAAAAGACATGCTTGACACATTTCGGTTACGGTATGTGCCTTCGAGTTTTGACTGAATTAAATCAAGTTGACAAAATTAGGACAATTGTCTCAGGTGAATGATGCAAGTTTTACTTACCGTCATGGCGACACTGACAAGTTCCGGTTTTGAGCTTTGATCGCAGCTAAAAATGCGACTCCATGCAGCTTTTTGCTGTTCACCAATTAGAAAACATCAGACGTGTCACACGTGAGGGACAAAAGACAGAATTGGGACACTTTCAGCTGCAGTGTAAAATAAATGTAGTCAACGTTTCGTTAGGTGAGACACTGAACCCCTACCTGCTCCAGTGGCTGTCCCTGCGCTCTGTCCCCTTTGGTGAAATAAATACATGTACTTGTGTCTCAGAGTACTTGAAGAAATAAACCCTAATGACACTATGTGATATGGCAATTGAACTGCTTTGAAAAATATTCTGAATGCGTATGAGACTAGCAACACATTGGCACCGCTAGCTTCTGTTCTGTAGCTACATTGAAGCTAATTATAGGTGCAGGGGAAGTGTGAAGAGTGTGGCGACTGATGTGGTTTGGTGGTTGTGAAGGCTTGTCCACAGTCCATGTAAACTCCATGTAAACTCCTCCTGCCTTCTAATGAGAAGCTACGGTGGCTGGCGGCCAATGGCCAGCCAACTGGCAAAGGCATCGCTGACATGCCATCTCTTCTGTTCTGCTGTTGCACACGGGTAGAACAGCGATAAAAGCCTAAATTAATTAGCTGCAAAACGAAAACAAACAGGCAAGATGTTGATCCAGATGAAGATCCATTTTGAATGTAAACATCTGTTTTTGTCACGATAAATGGTGAAAAGGCAGATACTAGTGTGCAGGTTTGAACATGTTTCTTCTGACTCTTGATCCAGTACCGACCGGATGTGCATACTGGTCATCGGCTCTGTGTTAGGCCCCGCCCCCGACCGATATATTTGCTCGTGCAAATGAAGGAAACTCTCTTTTGGCTGTAATGGCTCTGTAGGTTCTGAAGTCACAGTCAGCGGCCCCACACCCTGTCCAACAAGAGGGGCTTTTGTTTTTTGGTTAACACCCAGCAACACAGAGATTTGGGCCGGACGTGATTGATGTCCTCTTCAAGTATTCTACAAAGGACAACGCTGAGTTTAGAGAGGGCCGAGTACGAGCACTGTTGCAATTTTGGTCTGCATTTTGACTTTTGTGCATCTTCTTGTTCTGCCCTTTTCCAAACTTGTCATTTACATTGTTATCAGGTTTGTCTTTGGTTGCTATCTTGATTTTTTTGTTTTGTTTATTTGTTGGTTTCTTTCCTCTATTTGTTGGTGAGATGTTTTAAGCCCTCACCTTTAACTCACCTGCACAAATTAGTCAATTGCGTTGCTTCTTTTTTTGTAATTTTATTTTATTTTTCTTGATCACTTTGCTTGTATGTTTAATCAGAATGCAAATAAGTTTAACTAAGACAAGAAATAAATAACTATAACTAGAGTTATATAGAGTAATATCCCTGGCCAGACATGCTTTCCTTTAGAAAAAAGCAACTACAGAAAACATTTCTTATTAGCGAGGGACATTGAACAGAGTCTCAGTCCAAACAATGGTGGCATTGAGGTCTGAGGTGTTTTATGAGGGAAATGAGTCAATAAAATGTCAGCATTACAAACTTTCTCCTCTTCCAACAACATATATTAAACACATTAAATTTAAAGTAATCCAAATTAAATGCCACTACAAGTACTTAGGATTTCCTTAAGGTTGACTTTATACAGATACATAGCTGAAAAGTGGAACAGATTCAATTTGAATGGGATTACAGTACATGAGTAATTATACAATTATATATGAAACGTACAACATTAATGACCTACAGTTGCTACACGTTGAAATAAATAAGGATGAGAGCACAACCATACATGGTACACCGTATTAAAGACTTGTTTCACAGTTTTCTTCATTATATTAGTCTTTTTTGCGTTTATGAGATACTGTGAGTGTATTGGGGTGGCAGGCTGTCCTAGTAGTTAGAGAAGTTGTCCTGTAACCAAAAGGTCACAGGTTAAATCCCACCAACAGCCACCTGTCATGTCGAAGTCTACTCGAGCCCCTGCCTGCTCTGGATAAGAGCGTCAGTGTAAAATACTGTATTTATAATTTCTCTGTCTCTTTCTCTTCAGAGACGAGTGACAGACGAATGCTACTTCATCGAGCGGCTCGAGAGCAACAACTACAACACCTACCGCTCCAGGAAGTACCCGGACATGTACGTGGCGCTGAAGCGGACGGGCCAGTACAAGTCTGGAAACAAAACTGGACCGGGTCAGAAGGCCATTCTTTTTCTTCCAATGTCTGCCAAGCGCTAATCTGGAATCTGCTCGACAAATATATTAACGTGTTAGAAGCAACGATAAAGAAGAAAAAGAAGAAGAAGAAGAAGAGACAAAGGCAATGAAGACAAAGTGTTCCATCAACTTTGTCCAAAATGTCTGTGATGCTTTCAACCGTGTTTTTGTTTTGTTTTTAACGGTTATTTATCCGGGGGATGTTTGCTGAACATGCCTGCTCTTTTTGAGCAACGCCCTGTTTCACTTTCAAACAGTTGCACTCATTCACACCTGGGAGCTGCCCAGTAAAACCAGTCTTCAACTGTTGGCCAACGAGCAGCTCCACTCGCCCTTGAGCAAGGCACCTACCCTCTAACAGTAGTTGTTGAAGGACCGCAGAGTGTTACTCATTCATTTTCCTACCTGGCCCAGGGATTCAAACCAGCAACCTTCTGGTCACAAGTCTGCTTCCTAACCTTTAGTTTACCACCGTGTAAGCTGCAGTCTGAGTTCCACTGCAGTGTGTGGGGCGCACAGAAGAGCATTTAGTTAAAAACATGTTAAACATGTTAAGAAGAGCAGATTTGGATAACGTGTGAGTGAGTCAGGTGACTTGGCTGCACTTTCTTGAAGAACAAAATGGAGAAGGGGATTGAACAAAAGAACTAAGTGAGAGAAAATAATAGGTAACAATAAATATGTTTTAATATTTGTACCCGTGTGGTACAAAATGTAGTTTGGCTAAATATAATCAAACGCACACTAAAATCAAAAGCAACACAAGCACTACTTCTACAGTATATTATTTTCACACTGCTCAGTATCCTGACGCACTTCATGGATAAGTGGTTATTTTCCTGAGCTTGTCTTGTGTCTTGTGATAAACTCACATTGTTTGCCATTTATAATTTGTATAATTTGTGATTTGTGCAAAATATCCAAATGTTGCATTGCACTGGAGCAAAGGGTGGCATGCTGGACATTTTCAATGCAAGACGATGGCGGTGTTGAATGCAATGACGGTTACATTTGAAATATTTTGTACGTTTTTGCTCTTCTACACCATGGCTAAGCAGATGCCTGTCACCATTCAGTTTTTCTTTTGCCTAGTACAGAAATAGTTTCGCAACATTATCTGATGACGTCTTATACAATCCGAGGACTGCTAAAGCTCTTTACAGCTGCGTCACAAATCTCCAAGCAACCACGTCTGGAGCCATCATGGAGGTCCAGTGGAGAATTGGCTGTGCGCAAATAATGTCTAAATGTAGAACTGGGCTAGAGAGAGAGATACCTGAAAAAGATTGTTGTGGTGTGGGTGTACATCAAGTGAATTGTCTGACAAGGTAGATCTGTTTCCAAATGTAGGTTACTGTGACAAAGGAAACTCTTGATTTTAGTCAGTTAACCTGAACAAAAAGCTGGTTTTTGGCTTTGTTAACTAGCTAAGTCACCAGGAGGCTAAGTTGACATTATCTAAACACAAAATTGATCAGACGGATCAGTGAGGAAATGATCCGTTCCCAGTCAAAAAGAAAAAACAGCACAGACATTTAGAAATGCAATCAGCTGTTCAAAGCCACTGTTGCCCAAGAGCAGAGGACCTCCAATATGGCCGCCAGAGGGTGCGGTACGTCAGCTAAAAGCCCTCTGTAGCTCAATTTGGAAAATAAACCAGATAAAGGTCTATAGTCAGGCAGGTTCAGCAGAATGTGCCATCAGATTCAACATGTAACTGAATGGCCACAATGTGACTGTGCTTTTAGTTCGTAGTGTTCGTGAAACCTATTGCACCCCATTTCTTTAACAGTAACAGTTCTTGTCTGAATTACATCGCAAACAGAAGTCCAGTCATAAATACACTTCAAGTATGAGCAACCACGTGTTTAACACGGCTAGCCGATACGCTAACCTGTTCAGAGTTGACGCGGTAGTCTACGTGTCCTCCGTTTGAGGGCTAGCTAGGATTTTAGCATCGGAGGAAGCTGCCTGTGGTACAACTGGTAAAACATCCCTGAGTAGACGGCGGGAAGCTCCTCCATGGTGAGGTCGATTTTGTCGAAGCCGTGGTCCAGGCCGTGAAGCAGAAGCCTGGCTACGCGAGTGGTGATGGGCGTGGTTTCGTTGGTCTCGGCTAGCTCGGCGAGGTCCAGCCACTCGCAGCGCAGACACTCCTGAGTGCAGAAGTTGATGTCGTAGGTGAGCGGGCCGAGTCGGCAGATGATGTACATGTCCGACATGCCGAAGGCGCCGGGGTGGTTGTGTTGCTGCCGGATGCTGAGGAGAGACCTGAACTCGGAGCGAACGCCGGTTTCCTCGAAGACCTCGCGAACTGCAGTGGCGCCTGAGAAAGAGATTAAAAACCAATGGATACGGAGGCATTCAAAAGATCCTGAGAAAAGGGCGTCTGTTTACGTCCCCTTGTCAGAATCACCTTGCAGGCTGTTTTTATTGTAGTAAAAAAGGGCAATATATATTTTTTGGGTGGGAAATGACAAACATTTGACGCTGCTTTTTGGGTTGGGTCATGTATATAATATCAAAAGCTGCTTTGAAAATGTTTAAAAGGTGAATCTGGAGGAACAGAGTATAGTAGGTCTATATTTCTTTGCATATATCACGTGCCTTTGTTTTGTGCATTTCATGTGAATGTATACGTATCATCTTTAGGTAAGCATAGTACTCAAATCAAAGGGTTTAGCTAGATGTACTGTATTAGTTTTCTGCTCTGTTGAGCGTGACACTCACCGATATTTTCTCCTGGATCCGACAGGCCACCGGGGAACTTCCAAGCATTCTTTGTCTGAAATAAGAGGAACAGAGTTAAAAAGTAACGTTAATGGACGGCACTGCTGTAAATGTATCACAGAGTAATGTTAGTGTGAACACAGCAAAAATGTCCATACTTTCTCTTCTTTCCAGTGCAGTGTAAATTCACTTCTTCAAATAAGTGCCAATATCTTAAAGTAAGGCAGTTCCCTTCTACAAAATTCTTGAAGCATGTGAAAGTTTTTTGAATTTCTTTTAAGATTTTAATACTCGATATTAGATTACATGATTTGTTCAGAAGGACCTTTTTTTGCATCTGAAATGATAATTACGCAGGCAAAGTAAAGGGAGTCGTGACGCTCTGATCCGAGCATCCTGTCAGACTGTCGGATGCATTTGATGTTTTATGTTCTTGAGAAAGAGACTTTAGAAGTTTGATGTGGTGAAGTGTGTGTGTGTGTGTGTGTTCCACAAAATGTTTCACCACTCTTCCTTGATATATTTAATGTTTGCTGCTGGTTAAATTATGATGTCATTGTTGTATATCTATTTTTGTAGTTAAAATAATTTAGTATTCAGCGCTTTTTTCCTGATCATCTTAATTTGATTTTACTCATTTTTGCAACTCCTGTCTATGAGAGGAACACAAATGCACTAAGGCATTTATTTTCATATATTGTCTAAAAAAAAAATGCTATATTTTTGGAGCTATTTGCAAATGTGCTGGTAGGAAGAAATAAACTTATTTTGTGTATCTGTAATCAGTGTTGTTTCTCAAAACTAAAACATCTCATCCACACAGGAATTGTTGGAGACGAATGCAAAAACAATAATCCCAAAGACTCGCTGGAATGATGAGCAAATTGTTTTTACTGAGAGATTATGGGAATAGCCTATTTAATTGGACGATTACATTGAACACTGTTACCCATTACATCATTCAGCTAACAACTGATGACTCCCCTTCTCACGATGGATGAAATTGCCCTCAGTTCACTGGGGATCTGTCTGTTGTCTTTTGTGCTGATGTCAAGGCAATAATGTTTCTTTTAAGGAAGTTCGTAACCCTTCGTGAGGTCTGAACTGGCTTAGCCTGCCAGACTCTCTACTGCCAAGGGCCAGACTGGTATAAAGCTCATTTCCAGTAAACAGCTAGATAATTATGATCCAAATTTCACAATACCCCATAATACCCCCCCCCCTTCTCAATCCATTGCTCCTGGCACTGCTGAGAGACTGAAGGGCAAAAGGAGAGAGAGGAAGGACTTATTTAATTGAATTAGGGTAAGGATGAGGGAAAGACAGCTGCATTGTGCATCCTGTAAAGGTCATTTATTGTTGTATATCCTATTACAAATGTTATGCAACTGAAGAGTTCAAATTATTTCATTCCCAAAGGGCTATATATATATATGTTTTGAAAAACAAAAGGGGGGCAAAGGGGCATTAAGTAATCTGTGACTTTGGCCAGAAGGAATTATAACAACTTTGATCCCCTCTGCTCCCCTTGAATTACGGTGGCCTGTAACTGATATAACAAATTAAGTCACATTTTCACAATAGAGACGAGTAAGATAGCTGTTCCTTAATACTGGAATAACAATACTGCTTTGTCATTTGCTTTTTTGGCTTGAGAACGAGGCTTGTTCCAAAACAGAGAGTACAGGCTGGAAAGTGAGTTTTGAAAGCCAGAAATCCCAGCAGCTGGTGAAGTCGTCATCGAGTCACTGGTATTGAGCAACAACCCTATCAACCCCCCGCAGATAAATGATGGTCATTGTGTGCTATGGTGGCAGTACAAATCTGACTTGTTGCCCCTTTAAGTTCCCTTAAAAATCATAATTGGCTTCCGAGTATGTGTTACTTTTTTTTAAAAATCTCATTTTGGCCACTGGGAATGCAAACAACGCTGGGTAGAAAAGTTTCAAAGAGGCCTGTTGTAAGTCAAACTCATAACAACTTCAGCACTACAGGAGGCCTCTGTGAGAGCTGAGACACACACACACACACACACACACAGTTGAGTGTGTTCAGCCCATGTAAACACCGGCCTTCGTATGTTTGCTTGAGGTCAAGTAATGTTGTACGCAGCTAAGCTAAGTGTGAGGGGAGTTGTAGTAAAAGTATGTGAGAAGAATTCGACCCACGTTTGGATCGTCAGAGAGGCAACAGACCCTCGGAAGGAAACCGACTAAATAAACCAAACTAATGCCAGACATTTTTAGCAGCGGGGAGACAACCGGCGCTTCATTTGTTCATTGGATGGATGGATGGATCAGTGTCTGAAATTAACTCACCGGCCAAGGGCTGGTCAACTAAAATAATCTACCTGCCAAGAATACGTTCCAAAATAATGAATACACATTTTTCATAGACATAATGTCACACTACCTGTTTTCAATGCTATTCAGTGTATGGAATCATGTGCATGTGTGTGTTCATTTAAAACTTGTTCAATCATACAATGGATACACTTTGTAATTCATCATGAATTACACATATTGACATATTTCACAGTGATATTTACAGGTTTACTGGAGTTGTGGACAGACAGTGCTCAGTGATTGGGTAGTAGTGAGGTTGATAAGAGTAAAGCACAATTAATTTCTTCTTCGGCATTCATCTTTTCCCCCCCCCCGGTATATCAGCTTCCTGGAGGAAAGCAGTACATCTGGCTTATTATGGCTTCCTTTTATTTTTACAGCCAACTGCTGAATAAATTAAATGGACGGTAGCATAAAGAAAATCTGAAAATATTGTATTTAAAATAGCACTGGTTCAATAAATAAAATGTTATACTGTATATTTAGGGCCTAAATATTGCAGAGTTAATATTTTAGTGAATGTAATAGAGTGCAGTGGGTTGTAAATGTATGTTCAAACAGTTTTGTAAATAATACAAAATACCTTGTTTTTGTCTTGAACGACGAGAACCTTTCCGTTGGACTCGTCAACAACCGCACCTAGATGAAACAAACACAATCAATTTGACTAAATAATGGCGTTGTCATTTCACAAATTACACAATCACTAACGTCTCCGGGTCAGTAATATCAGCTGGTCCACATTCTGCAGAGGATTAGTTAAGGGAAGAAGAAAAGGGCGACCTGCTGGCAGTGAAGCTCAGGGATAATTATTAGGTTGGACACAACATGAAACCTTCCCCGTGTCGAGGGGGGAAAGCCTGGAGCCGAGCCCCGGTCAGTGGCTGAGAGGACAGAAGCCTGGAGCCGAGCCCCGGTCAGGGGCTGAGAGGACAGAAGCCTGGAGCCGAGCCCTGGTCAGGGGCTGAGAGGACAGAAGCCTCAGAGAGGACAGAAGCCTGGAGCCGAGCCCCGGTCAGGGGCTGAGAGGACAGAAGCCTGGAGCCGAGCCCTGGTCAGGGGCTGAGAGGACAGAAGCCTGGAGCCAAAGCCCCGGTCAGGGCTGAGAGGACAGAAGCCTGGAGCCAAAGCCCCGGTCAGGGGCTGAGAGGACAGAAGCCTGGAGCCGAGCCCCGGTCTGGAGCTGAGAGGACACA
>OMLI01019237.1:4642-32220 GCA_900302605.1 Rondeletia loricata
AGAGAGAGAGAGAGAGAGCACTCTGGGAAGTCAGAGGGAGCCATGTTCAATAATAGACTAGAGAAAGGTTACTGCTGTGTCAAAGGGGCTTGCGGGTGAAGTTTTTTCCTTGATGCATGACGTCAAACAGAATGAGCTCCACCCATTAAAGGAGTATTACGTAAAGTTAGAGCTTCATAAGGAAAAATACAAAAGGGGCAACTGCCTGGTCATGCAGGGGTGCTGATCACCAAATCTGTGTTTATCTTTATCTGTGTTTTAGAAAATCACTGTAATGTTAACAAAACAAATATGCTAATGAGAGTTGGACATTACAGCTTTCTGTGATATTAGATCCCAAGAGTGGAATCTTATTTGAAATACAATAACTGTTTCCTGCTGTACACCACAAACCACTAATCCCTTAAAATAAACTTACATTTACATTAATTAATTCACCCCATAATTCAAGCAAAATCCCCTTAAAATTAGTGGAGGAGGAGGGTGCATTAATTTTACATTAATTGTCGAGACCCCCCTAAACGCGTCTTAAACACCCCCTTACATTTTGACTGCTCACTTTCTAATATAATGAACAATTCAGGGAGACAGGAACTTTCCAATTTCTCTTTCCAATAGCTCATTAATAACCCTGTAAACCATGCACAAAAGGCATTAAAAAAATCCCTTAATTACTAGTGTCTCCATGAATGAACCCATGAATAGATCCCTTAATTTTAATGGATAATTAATGTTTATTTAATGGAGAAATTAAGGTCATTTGACTCAAATTAAGGGGTTTGGTTTCGCAGTTACAACATTCATCAATTGTGTGTATGAGCATACACGCTCAGCTGATCATTCCTTGCAAAATAAAAGCTCAAAAGCCATTGCATGCAGATACTATGCCATCTGTTCACACCTCTTTGGCCCGAGTCTGTGCAATCCCGCTACGCTGAGTTATCATCTTCTCATCCCCGCCTCGGACCAGAGTGAGGTAGTAGCCGCTGCCAAAACATTTCTTTAGGAAGAGGGAGGAGCCGCAGCAACGCATCTTGCCGTGGGAGATGATGGCGATACGGTCGCCTAGGATGTCTGCCTCATCCATGTGGTGTGTGGACAGGATGATGGTGCGACCTGAAGAGAGAGAGAGAGAGAGAGAAGACTAGAGTAACCAAACCATGGATTTCACCTGAAGGGGCACAATTACATGCACAGTAGAGTGTGGTTGAGATGGCTGAAGAAGTGTGTATGTGTGTGTGTGTGTGAAGCAGATAAATTGGTTTGCAGATATGAAAAAGTAAAGGCACAGACTATAGCATTTTTACCGACTCTTGTTTGTTTTGACAACTGCTGTTATGAGAGAGGCTTGACAAGAAAGATGCCATGAATCAAAACTGTTCAAATCAAGCCAATATCCCAATCTGTCTCTGCATGGTAGTCACTTATCTCCTTATTGACGACTCCGCTGTGTGTGTGGGTGTGAATCTTGGACAAATTATGATGAATGCCACCAAAGCCAACTTTCCAAGTAGTGTTTCAAAGACACCACATTTGATTAGATTTCACCTTTTTGCGCTTGGAGGCATCATGTTGAACACGACTGTATATGACAGTCACAGCGTGCGGTATCAGCTAACACATATTAATTATCACATTCCCCCAGCAAACACGAAATGGATTCGATCTGTGATGAAGGCACAGCATGGTCATGCATGAGGCATCACAGTACTAGATAGTTGTTGATTGAGACTTGTTTCAAAGCAGACAACACTTCCAGCAATAACTTCATTATTAAGTGGCAAAGAGAGAAAGCGAGTTTTGCAGACAGCAAAAAATGTGCAATGAAAAAGAAACGGTAGCAGCTCAATACCATTGCATTCCTTTGTTGTACAGTTAGGGAAAAACATTATTCACAATTTACAGAGTCAATGAATGGTCATTATTTATTGATTATTACTATAATTTTATACGAACCCGTATAAATTGTAAGTATCAGCAAATAGCACCTCCCCTTAGAGATGCCAGGTGTGCCATATCAAACTCAAAATCTGTCCAGGTGATGCACACTCAGTTGAGTGGCTGACCGGGTGCAGTTTTCACCCTTTCCTCATCGGATCTGTGGGTCTCTATCTCAAAAGGTCAGCTGGTCTGCTGAGCATGGCAGGTTTTTTTTTTTTTGCACTGAGCTAGTTAAATTCGTATCTTCACAGGTCACATGATCCCAGGGACAAGGACACGCTCAGAGGTCATTACCTGCAGCCCGACGCAGAGTTCAGGCATTCTGCTTGGCCAACCATTTACGTTCTCTCTCCTCCGCCCGCATGCACCCACCCCTCTATTGCCCCGCCACCCTCTGAGCTGCTAAATCCATCCCTTCCCAGTTAAGCATTGCTGCCTTATGCTACGCCAAGCAAGTTTGGATCCTCCTATATACAAACCAAGTTGAGCGAGTGCCCACAACCCGCTCAATTAAACATATGGGGGGGAAAGCCATGCTTATGAAGGGGTTGGCTGAGGAGATCGCTTGAGGTTTGGTGTGCCTGAGCCAGCTCGTTTAGCATGGTTTGCTCAAACTCGCAGATGATTTTCCTGGTGATTTGTTGTGGTTTACAAGGAAAAAAATCATAAAAACGCACTGCATCATCTGTGAGTCGGGAGCAAAATAAATGTGTTTGGACTGTGGACGGCCCACAAAGGTATTCTGATTTATAGTGTGTTGTGGTGCATTAAGGCACAAAGTGATATATCAAATGGAGTTGGGGGGGGTTCAGGTAAATTGGTAGTACCGTACTCTTGCTATGTACAGCAAAGTGAGGGTGGAAATCTGGTTTCTGTAATTCAGCCTCCTTCCCTGTAAATCAAGTGGATGGATATGGATTTCACAGTGGTTGTCTGAGGTGAGATGGATATCGTGCGCATCAGCGGTATGATGAATTATCAGCCAAAACTGTGATAACCGCTGTTTCGGGCAATCAGTTCAGATCGATGATTTCCATTAAGTTAAAAGAAAGAGATGTTGTTTTGATTAAATGCAATCCAATTCATAAGAAAAATTATTTGACCCATGTAAATATAGGCTGGGTCAACACCAGTTACTGTTCATTATGAGATTTTTGATGATTTGAGGTCACGTTATGAAGGTTATCTATTTATTTCACCTCGACACAGACACTGTGGTTTGTGCCAGGAATCTATAACTGTTTAAAGATAAGCTGAAGGGTAGACGTGTTGAATGAATAGCTTTCCTGGACAGTATTGTGTCAGATGTTATCATACGCTGTGGAGGAAAGTTATGTCTCAGATGGTAGTGCTGAATGTTGACAGCTTGCTCCCATCCTCCCTTCCACTCTCCAACAGATTTTACTCTTTAGTCTCTTCCCTCCTTGCTGGGTTTAGAGCGCCTTGGACATTGTATATACAGCTCAAGAGTTTACCTGTTTTTTCTCACTGGAGGTTTTCAATCTTGGAGCTAGTGTGTCAGTTTTCTAAACATTCATTTGTATTTCTGGGGGGGGGAAAGCATTATGTAGGATATTTTCAGTCTATAATAAATTGAGTAGTTACAAACAAATTGGCTATGGAATAGAATGTTATTTTGGTGAATATCCTGTTATCACTCAGTAAATTTGTTTTCGAGGTAAGTCTGAGGAGCCACATCATTATTCTATTTATTGACGTGATTTTTAAAATGGGTTTGTGATGAGGCATTCAATACAGCTTAATTTATTTATTTAATGAGTGCCTTTAGATTTAAGCCTATGTGTGACAAAAATGTATTTCCTACTAACCAAAACTAACCATTTTATGTTTCATATATTTAAAAATGTTTTCCTAACCCAGTAGGAAAGTTGTTTATGTAGGAGTGAGAAATAATAATCTTAACTTGATGTTCTACAAATATGAACTCATATTCATGGAGTTAGGATTCAAGGCAGGATTAAAGAGTCAAAATAAACTTTGAAAAGGAAACTTTTGATCACAAAATATATAGCTCAATGCTATAATATGTTATTTCTGTGATCTTGGTTGAGCAGATTTATGTTATCACTGTTGTTGTTGTTGTTGTATCAATTTAATAGCAATCAGCTTCCAATAATTAAAATACATAATAATAAATGACCGTTGAAGAGAAAAACCAAAAGCCACCTTTGAGGAATTATCAAAGAACATTTCCCCATATTAGCATTTTGATAAACATTCCCTCCTAATCACAACATACATCAACTACACAGATCTTAAACTTAAACCTATTAGGATATCTCCTGTATGTCCATATTACCTGGTCTAGCCTATTTATGGAACGTAATCAAAACAACATTCACTTAGGGCAATCTGGTCACTTTGTCTAGGAAAAACCTGCACACCTCAATATTAAGCCCAAAATCAGCCTTCAGCTTGTTTCATACAACCAGACTTCCTGTAGCCTCAGTAACACTGTGGTGCAAATAAGACTGCAGAGGCACCAAACATGACAGAACGTGGGTGTTCTCATTATAACAGAGTTATCTCCGGCTCCCGATTGGAGTGAAAGGACTTGATTAGAGAGAGAAGCTAATGACATAGCAAGGGCGGAATGTCGCTCAATGCACATTAAACATTTAGACATCTGTTGGGAGGATGTGTTACTATAATGTCCGTGTCTTGCTTACAGCCACTGGCAACCGCAAAGTATACGAAGCCAGAAAGACACAAGCCGACTGATATGGCAGACAATTAAGGACTCTGTTAAAAAGCAATGTCAATTGAAGCTTCTTGGATTGACTCGTCTTCCCTTCCATTTCAGTCTGTTCCAGTGCAAATTATGTCAATTTCTCTCTACCCACATTTGGCAGTGTCACAAAGAGCTCATTACCTTAAAATCACTCTTTATAAAGTCTCACATCTGAGCCTTGCCAGTTAAAAGTTTACCTTGAGCTGGGCTCAGTTTTGCTAAGTTTCTCGGTTTGAACCAGATCTCACTCGGTGAATGTATTCCAGTCAATTCTGCAAACATTGGAGACTTCAAAGCCTTTAGCTGAGCCTTGGTTCTTTACCGCAGATCCCATACCTTGTTTGTACTTTAACAGCAGTTCCCAGATACCCCTGCGGGCATACGGGTCCACGCCTGCTGTGGGTTCATCCAAGATGATGATTTTTGAGCCGCCGACAAACGCAATGGCCACTGACAGCTTCCTCTGCATCCCCCCTGAAAGACAGAATCATCTTTAGACACCTACAGCATGTTGTGTTGGACATGTTAAAAGGCCAAAATGTGCTCTGTCGACAAAGAAATCAACTGCAGTGGACAAGAAACACAAACGTTCAGGTTCTTGTCCATAGACAACATCATGAAATGGATTCATCCGGTCCTATCTAGTTGACATTCTGACTCTAGAATATTACATGTCAACATTAGGTATTAGGTACGTCATGTGATATGAAGGAATGGTTGTGGAACAAATAGGATGTGCCTCTCCATGTTTTATTGTCTTTTGCATGGCGTGAAATGACTGATGGGGAACTGGATACGCCTTACTGGGGCTATTCCAGTCTCCAGCCGCATAGCGAGCTGTTCAAAATGCATCCTATGTAGTGCTAATGTAGTGGAAATGTCAGCGTAGATCAAGCTTGAAAGTCATATTTCAGTGATTTTGCTCACAAGCAATCCATGACTGGGGACAATTTATCAAGCAGGACTTGCTCATGCCCCCCAGACAATTAATTACACCCTGTGACACACAGGTACAGTGCAAGTGTGTCTAGACAGCCACATGCACATGCGCTCGCAGAGGAACCATTTGGCAGGACTGCTTCATATTGAATAAAAGGACAATCTGCAGATGATATTCCTTCCCAGGGGATATGCATGCACCGAGCAGGCAAATATATGCACACACACACACACACACACACACACACACACACACACACACACACACACACACACACACACACACACACAAACCCACCTGACAGGTTCTTGGCAAGGTCCTTCCGTTTGTGCGGCAGACCAACATCCTTAATAATCTGGTCCATCTCAATTTTCACCTCGTCACAGCTGCGTCCTTTCAGCCTGGCGTAGAAGTAGATGTGCTCCTCTACTGTCAGCCTGTCGAGGTGGAAAATACATTTTAACGCCTATGAACAGATTTGATTGACATGTCGTGAGGCATTAATGACCAAAGAGGGCATAATTTGCCTTAAACAGTTCATCAAACGTCAGTGTTTGAAAGATCCAACCCACATTAATGCATCCTGCAAGACAATCTTGCACCATTCTGATTGCACTTCAGTGAACCGAAAAAAATCCCCTTGAATTCTATCAAATTATCTCGACTGCTTCGCAGGTGAGAACGTCGTATGTTTTAATGTCTACCTCTATGTGCGCATGAATATTTCAACCCCACTTAATATAGATGCTTTGACTCTGTCTGGGATGAATATTAATGAAAGTAATCTATGGGTGCTCAGCCATAATTATGATGTAGGACTTGTGTGCAGTTGCAGGTAATCAGTTTGTGCAGAGGGGGGAAATTGAAAGGGCTTTCTAAAGGTGGTATAAAAGTCTGAATAATGGTTAGCAATGATGCTATTAGGGGGAATAAATTGGACTGAGTGAGCAAAGTTCATTTCATTTCTACAGAATAAGGGGACGGGATAATGATGTATTGATTTGAAACACAAGTGAGACACTGAGCCTCCACTATGCATATGATTGAAATGCAGTGTCCTGATTTGTTTTATTTTTATATATTTAAATACCAATGATTAGAGCAATGGAGAACAGAGTATAGAACAATGTGAACATGCCTTTAAAAGGAATGATACTGTATGGTTTTTACATCTACATCTAGTTTCATCGTGACAGTTGGCACAGATTATGCATCACCTTCTTTGCCTTTCTATTCTTATTAATAGTGCGTTCACTGTGATTCTCACCAGGAAAAGCAATGTGAACATAGATGGACGGAGTATATTAGCGTCTGTTAAACACACTCACTCATTGAATAAGACATTGTGCTGTGGGCACATTCCCAAGTGCTTCCGGATGCTGTCCATGTCAGTGTGGATGTCATATCCATTTATGAGGGCAGTTCCTGATGTAGGTGGGAAGAGTCCTGTCAGAATTGACCTAAGGAAAAATATGAGGGGATAAAGGAAACATCAACTCAACAAACTTCAGAATCATGTGGCTTAGATGAATTTTGGCGGTTTATTTATACCCCGCGAAACTATAATCACTTGAGTTGTAACGCTGCCAAGGTGCTAGAGTGGAGAATACTTAGAAGCAACTTAGAAGCAGCTGGTTGAACATAATGATCAATTAGTTTTACTCCCTCTTCCACTTTAACATGTTTGTTAATAGACATGATGTTATACTTCATCAACATGTTCTAATTAGATTTTCATAAAGTAGGGGAAAACTTTGTTGTTAAGAATGCTGAAAAATGGAACAAGCAATGTACTGCTGTATCAAACTGCCTTGCAGGGTGGAAGTTAAGGATTTTGAGCACCGGCCGTCACCACATCATCTCCATTAACACCTATTCATTTACACTGCAAGTTTCTCCAGTGGGTGGCGGTATGCACATTCCCCTCCTAGCCACATAGGTGCCCGGCTGTTCCGTGGCTTTGCACACGGTCTTGTTTTTGTGTGCAAACACTTTGGAATGTCATTGTGAAGTTCACATATAGATTAGTGTTGCATCTAAACTGAGATTCAGTGTGTGACAAAGTCCTTCCTCTGTCCTTTCTGTTCTGCTCTGTTCTGCTCTGTTTTGTTACGGCTGCTCAGAGGGGATGTCTTCTCTCCAGCCCTTAGTCTCGCATCAGTTGCTCTCTCGCTCATTGTTTCTGGACCAGTGGGTTTAATTTATTTCCTGTCATCCTAAACCCTTCCAACCTTTCCGCTACTTTTTTAAACGGCAATTAGATAACTCCCACTATCAACGCAACAGCTAACTCTGTGTGGTGAATGTCCTCTCAAAAGACATCGCTCGTTGAAAGCAGTGACCCGCTGAACGAATACAACTACAATGCGTCAACCTAGACAACACAACGTACATAGTGGTTGTTTTTCCAGCTCCATTGTGACCGAGGAAAGATGTGATCTGATTCTCGTAGAAGTCCATGCTCAGTCCGTCCACTGCTAGCTTCTGTCCAGTCTTGTAGATTTTCACAAGGTTCCGGATCGAGACTCCTGCCTTCACATCGGGTGGTGGTTTCTCCAGGAAGTCTTTACAATTACAAAAAACAAAGAAACACGACTGCTGAACACTCATGACACTAACACAACCTCTCACCTCACTCCTCTGAATGTTAATTGTCCTTGACTTGAAGCACAACCTTGTTTTTCTCAAAGTGCCATGCTCTATTACCACTCTATGTGACAAACAAGGTGCTAATGTTTCTTTGCAACCCATCCCAATTAACTTCTACATCTTATTAGAGCTATGTTCCCTCTATTGCATGGACGACCTGTTGAGAATGTGACAAATAAACAATAACTGGTGTGTAAAATGACATGCTGTTTTACCGTTAAGTACACCGGGGTCCTTAAGCGAACTGGGGTCAACGTCAGTCACTGAGGCCGTCCCACACCAATAAGATGCAGTGAAAGGGAAGTACCATGGCTTAGGGATTCCATATTGGCCTGTGATCAAGCATGGAGAACATTATTCACATTTTAATAACAGCTTGGCATGAGGGAATATGGTACTTTACAGTGCACGTTTCCCCTAGAAAGCCTGGCACTAATCCTCCGTCTTATTTTAATTAGAGTGGATGAGAGAAATATTGAGACGAGCCTGTTGGGATAGCGACATTTGTTATTGATGGCTATTGAGTTATTCTGCAAGAAGAGCAAACTGGGACACTAATAGATGTTAGCCTCTTTCCATCTTTTTTCAGTTATGGCATCACCAAAAACATGACTCAATAAACACCTTCGTACAAGAGACACATCCGCAAACATAGACATCGAACATAATACCAGTGAATACCTGGGAAGACATTCTCAATGTACCAGGTGAGCAGCCAGTAGAAAACGGCGTCAAAGAGCATCATGACGATGGACACGATGAAGTTGTAGCGTGTTCCCTCCTCTGGACTCTCGCCGATGTTGTCCCACTGAATACCGATGCCTTGCTCCTCATACTTGGCGAAGATCTCACAGCCGAAGCCAAAGGCCACACATGACAGTAAACTCTGGGAATGAAAGATGTGCAAGTGCCTTCGTTAAAATCTATGAAACATTCATCTCAAGTAAGTAATTATTCATTAGAATTCTGGCACAATGATAGAAAGTAACTGTTAAGCAATCACCTCTGATTACTGCAGTCAGCCGCTGATTTAATCATGACCTGCTGTTGGAACTCAAGCTTACACTCATAGGTGATCAATTAACTACTGTGGTGGAAAGAGGAACAACGGCCACATGGGCATCAGTGTTTCATATTTCAGTGCTGCCACACTGTGAGCATTTGTAAGGACTCTCCAATAAAAAAAATGCAAAAGGAAATTCACGTGGTACAAACAAAGATTGGTTGGATCTTTCATACAGTAGGAAATTGCAAATGATGCTTTGCCCATTAGAGATCATCTGCCATGGCCTATCACTCAGCGTTGCCATGTTGCCTGCCAGCTGTTTTATCACGCCTCATTTGCTCACAGCATTTTAACTTAGGCAGATGCCACAAGCATTTACTGAAGCTTCAGAGACAGACCACCCTGGATACTGTCTATCTGCTGTTTGAAAAGCCTCGTTCGATCAAATACGGATCATATATATTCAGGTGATCTTTTAAAATTCATTTTCGTTTTGAAGACTTTATTATCAAAGACAATGTCAGGGAATTAGTGTGCCTAGGCAGCACATAGTTCCATCAGAGCTGAGCGAGGGAGAAAACTCTGCATGTACATCTCTGATTAAGTGTAGGGATGAACTGGATAGCGGTTTGGTCGGAGGAACATTGCTCATGCTAATTAGAGGACTAGCCTATCCATCTAGTGGGAGCAGGGGAGAAAAACCCCAACGCTAAGGGGAGAAAAATCCCAACGGTGTAGGGAAAGTGTAGAGATTAAATAAGGTTGTGACGCTCAGTAAGTTCAAATGCCTAAATAACTGACACGGTCTGTGAAGAGGAATGGAAAGAACTGACACGTTTTCTACAGAGAAAATGAGATCGTTATAAAACTCTGACTGTAAGGCACAAAGACTTACTCAAAGACAACCAATTTGAGCTGCTAGGGTGCCATTACTTGGCTGCAAAAGGAAGGTTTACAGAGATATAGTGCCTGAACATGAAAGATGATAACACAAGTGAGCAATGTCAGATGTCAGTGTGAGATATTATTGACTGCTACTATATATTTCAGCTTGATGAACAAGAAAACATTGACCTGCTTGAAACTCCGGGAAGATGCGCCTACATGCGCGGCAACGGAGATGAAAGATTTTCCACGTCTTTGTCTGCAGAAAGGACGGCTCGAGGACAAATGATACCGGCGCCGCCATAAAGGTCACGCAGAAAGGCTACGCTGAAAGTTGAGCAATGGTGTACTATTTATCTTTTCTCCCTGAACGGATCAAATCCCTAACTTCCTCAGGGTTCGTCTAGTTTCTTCTTCTATGTAAATGTTTTATAAGTTAGTGCCGAAAGTTGTCAGAACAAAAAATCAATAGGTTCAACGACTGCATAGTGATAATATGGATAATTTCAAGAAATTTTTTATGATTCCAGCATGATATCATCAGTTTTTATGGTGTAAGCCAAGGCAAAGACTTCCTAGACATATGTTGGCCTTATAGTCATAGATAAAAGAACTTAATGAATGCAAGACCAATTCCAATGCGAGTTCAAAGTGGCAAAAATACAACGTAAAACACGATCAGACCCTCACATATGATAACTATCAAACCATCCGCCAGGGAAGATATTCAAAACCGTGTCAGAGCTAAAGAAGGACTTACCACAGCAACCTTGGCCTGGAAACCCAGGACGTCCCTCCAGGCATAGAAGAAGTTGTGCGGCAGGTAGAGGACAAAGTAGATGAGGCCGCCGCACGCCGCTGCTAAGTTGGCCTTGGAAAAGAAGACGCTGATGAAGAAGCACTCTGTGATGGTGGCCATGCAGAACACCAGCAGGAAGACGAAGATCACCGAGGGGTCGCTATACTGCAGCACCTTCCCATACTGCATCAGAGGAAGGAGGGAGCAACGGTGGGTTAGAAGAGGTTGTTAATGTGTTAAACAGACAAAAGCACAGCAATTACTACTGGTTGTAGAGATTGGTGTACAGTATTGCGTATCAAGCGGGCAGAGAGGTGCAGAAAATGAAGAATTTTATTATAATATATAGCTGATTTGAACTTGAAACACAGTGGGCAGAGTAAATAGGGTTCAAATCTCTGGTGTATCAAAATTTTTGTTATTTCAAGTTTATTCTCCAGTCGACTCGTGTTCTATAATGTCAAGTCATTTCAAAATCATCGGATGTCACTCTTTTACTCTGCCATCTTGAAGGAGAACGCTTCTCAAATTTTGGAGGGCTACATGAATCCATCTATTCTTCCACATTACGACATGATACTGCTGTCTTCTCGGAGTCTAATGCAAAGAGTTCATTATAGAAATTGTTCTAATTCTACTTAGACTGGTACATCCTCATGAATCCATATGACTTGATGGCCAAAACCCTCCAAAATAAGTGTTGCGTCCTCCTTGAATCATTGTTAAATCAGTTTGAAATCACCTTGAGCACAAGGGTAAGGAGGATGGCACTGATGGCTAGCGGCAGCACACTGGACACTGCCCAACTCAGCCAATAGATGGAGCTTCTCAGGCCCATGATCCTCACTGTCTCCTTAAGCCTCGCCTCTTTCTCCCGGACAATGTCCTTAACGATGGTGGCCACCGAGAAGATCCAGGCTAAAGTCATGTATAAGGGGAGAGAGCTTGCCAACGAGCGGAGGAACCTGAGGGAGGGAGGAGCCAGACCAGGAGGGGGAAGTGGCAAATTGTTTGATTAACTCTAACTCCGAAATGACGGGTATACCATAATCCATGGCACATTTTGCCTAGTTCCCCACTCATTTGATATATTTTGTATTCCTGTGTGCATGGGTGATTGATGACATGTCAATAGCCGTCTTCCAAGTGTGATGGCGGCCTCTGATGATGTCGTTTGCATTCAGCCTCAGGAGTCAGTGTTGTCGCGCACATCAAATCAATCAAAGTTTAATACGGAGTGTAGACATGTGACAAAATTTTGGAAGGTGGAATCACTTTGTCAACACAAGGACACGCTGTTCGGGAGAGGAAACATGTATTGATCATCACTGATCAGTGTTCCTTTTCATCAAGCAAATCTTGTCAAACTAATACCGTGATTCAGTTGCCGGCTTGAGAAGGGAGCCAAGTGTGGGATCAGTGCTAATACACTCCAATACATCACTCTGGATGCCAAATAACAAATGCTTTACATCCCCCATAATGGGAGAAGAAAACAAGTGTAACACGACAGAGGACTCAGGTGCAGATGACTAAACTGGTTATTGTCACACCTAATCCAGATACAGCCTTCCGATAATTACCATCTGATTTGCTATTATTATTAATGCGCTGAAAATGGCTGTGAAATTATCATTTAGAGTGGGCCTCTGATCTGAATACACATCATGCTCGCAGTTGTTCCTCCAAGGCACCCAACTAACTCAATTTATTGTTATTAATGTTTACAAATTGTTGATGGCTTGCAAACACATTAGGCTGATGGGAAATTACATTTCACCCAGCTGTTCAAATCTCAGTTTTTATTTACCAGCAGCATTTTCCAATTAAACTGCAAAAATTGATTAGGGCGATCTAAAATAACCATCCTTTTTTATTTCATTAACAAAAGCATACGAGACAGGAGGCATTAAAGGGCGTAAGAGTCCAGTAATAATGTTGCTACACTGTCTGTCGTGATAGGCACGCAAAGTTTCACTTTTGTGATAACTGTTCTATAATTTATCTTTCATGAATTAACCCTTAGACAGGGAATCAATCCACCAGATGAGCAACACAATTGCATGCTACAGGATCAATGACACACAGGAGCAATCAATATATGAACAACAGAGAAAACACGTACGACATGAAATACATTTTTCAATATTTTTTCTTTTCTCAATGGAAAAAATGAAAACGTAGAAGACAAATATTTGTTTCATTTTCTTCCATTTTTTTCAAGCGGTTTTCTGGATGTGACAATACCAACCCAAAGTTATCCAGGTGATTGATGATTTTGGACCTACAGTATCAGATGATTGTACATGTACATGTGTATAGTATATCACCTTGATGATGTTGAGATACGCTTTAGCTGTCTAAGGTACTGATTTCACAGTATCCTATATCATAAACAATATCTTACTGTAGAAGCTGTACACAGTATGCAGGTATTTGATGGCTGGTGAAATATTAGATATTGTAAATCTAAATACAGTGATGCTATTTAACTGCAAACATTGAACAAATGACTTGCAGATAGATTTTTTCGGCAACAAAAGCCATTTCCTTTTTTTAATTATACTTTTATCTTATTCAAGATTGATGACTTCAAGCTATGCTGCAAGGAACTATGTCGTAAATCAGGGGTGTAGCTAGGAGTTATGCACAGGATGTGACTCTGGGCCCCCCTCCACCTTCCTCTCATCCCCACACCACCATTATTCTATTTATGACAAACTTCTATGTCTACCCATCCACAACTGAAACATACCTACGCACAGTCATTTACTGATCGATTATCGGACCCATCCCTAAAAGAAATTATGGGATTTGGGCACTACCCTGACAGCGCTGATCGGCTGCCATAACCAACTTTCACCAGTGGTCACCTGTTCAAAATCTGTCTAGCGAGGACAAGTGCATGGTCCAGTTTGACTCAGATAACATAAAACAACAGCTACTGCATCATATTTTTGAGAAAGTTTTATTTGTTGGCAGTGTTGTAGATTTATTTCAACCAAACCCTGTTTCAAAACCAGAGAAGTATGACATAAAAGTGTCAGATATTTATAGATATGCCCTTGAGGACCACAAAAGGCATTTCAGCCCAGGCACTTTAGGGGCCCTCCCTCAGCTCGGAGCCCTGTGTAGTCAGGACCCCTATTCTCCACCTGTGGCCATAAAGCTAGTTAGGGTTTCACAGTAGCACTGCAGTATCCCAAATAAATCCTCTCATTATTACCCTGGAAATTATATTGTAGCATTTTAATTGGACTAAATTGCAGTATTGGTAGCATGCTCAATTAATTGGTTTGAGACGGCTGATTTGAAGAATCACAGGTTATGGTATAATTTGGATTCTTTGCTTAATTAGTTGTGATTAATGAGAGCAAGAATACCAAAACACAAGGCACAACCATTTTCTTGACCTGCCTGACCTGTGAGAGCAACATCAGATTCCTGCAGTATTTGCACTTTTGCTTTATGTCCTCCTTGTCCTTTTTGTTTCACTTAAAATGACAAGTAGAATTAACTCTGACATGAAGAAAACTGTTCAATATCCCAAGACTAAGCCACACCAATGATGACCAGTGTTATAAAGGTCAAAAATGCATTGCATTGATGCAAAAATGAACCAGATTTTCTTAATTGCTGAGAAGTTGACATTTTGGAGGTTTCTGCAGAACACAATATTCCCTTTTGGTGGGAATTGCAAAGTTCTTTACATGCATAGTGGCTGAAGTGTCACTGGCTTCCAATACATGGACATAAACACTTAATAATGGCAAACATCCACATCATATTGTGCTTTGTGATTTGATATTTTGCACAAATGCCTCCTTCATACTGACCTTGACCATGACACTTATGAGCGTACATGGAACAGTGAGCAGAACAATGTTCTCAGCGAACCTCGCGAACCAAAGGGCGCCGTTTCGACAGCCGACAGCACGCAGGACTTCCTTGAGCCTGAGTTCTTTCTCCAGCACCAGGCCTTTGATGGTCATGCAGACAGTGTACATGAAGGCCAGCACCAGGAACATGGGCAGGACGCCTCCAATACCCTGGATGAAGCTGGTTGCAGAGGAAGGCAATCAAAGAGGTCAGGATCGCAAGCCGACAGAGGGGGTGAAACGGAGGCTGTGCACCCAGATGGGAGCTAATGTGTTTTTAATCATGTGTGTCGATATAAAGATGCTGATGTTGGACACCAGAGACGGGCAGAACTAAAAATACTCGCACTGCCGTAGACACCTAGCTTCGACGCAGAAGTATCATTTGGCCTTAACTCCTATTTCCACCAAATCTGCTTTATACACTTCCTCATTTTATAACGATGTGTGATTTACTACATTTATGATTGACAGCTACTCATCTGCATGTTGTATTTTAAAGGCTGCCTTTTGCCATCTTAATAGTCCTTAAAAATCTCTCATTGTTTGAGCCAACCTGTTTAAATAACGAAAGGACAGAGAAACAAGTTGTGCTGAAAATGCCATTGTCATGATGGACAATCTAATTAGTACGAGACAAACTAGTGATTTTCAATCAGGGGTCTTTTATAGATTTGATGCCATTGAGATGTTTTTATTTTTTTTACATTGAGCTAACCTTCATAGACCTGGTACAGCAGCTCAATCCAGCCATTTAGTGCTGCACGCCATGCCAGAGATGATGTACGATTTGATGATGTTACAACACAATAAGGCGATATTAAACCGGCTTCATAATGCCACCAAAATGCCATGTCAATATCTTCTCCTCTGCCAATAAAACAAAGTGCTTCCTTCACTTTATTAGACAGTGAAGGAGAGGTATCAAATAGATTTTGACAAAGTATAGATTTCATATATCACTTTTGCTTACGTTCAAGTATACTTCCAGAACATTTACATTAAATGTATTTCTCATGTAACATAAACACACCAGTAAGCCGATATAATACCACAGACCTATGTTTCATATTAATTGCAAAAAATTACTACACAATCTGCCTGGGCAGCTTCATTCAGAGCAGAGAAAGAACAGTGTTAGACTTTCCTTTGTGTCTAAACACAGAGCACATATCACAGTTATTGTTAAAGAGAAGATGATCTGAAATGTTACTAAATATAGCAGGCACTGATGATGCCAGATAAAACATCAGGCGTGTTGCAAAAGGTCCAGTTTGGGTTGATAAAGTAATGAAGGTAAGGTAATGAAGGTATAGAAGCCCTAGCAAGCAATAAAGCAAGGACTGACTGAGCTATTTAAATATTGCATTTGCATTAGACCATTAATCTAAGCTATGTTGAATAATGTAAAAGACGTGATCAACAGGTAAATCGTGGCGCTGCTCAATGGACAGTAAACAGGAGAGTGTGACAGTACCAGGGTTAGTTTATATGGGTATGCAGTCATTTTCTGGTTCATGCCTTTTAGCACTAGAATGAAATAAAGATTAACAGCTGAAAATGTAGGACTCCACATAGTCTGTATCCAATTCACTATAACGGATTCCAGGTTTTGTCTCTGAAATCTCACATTAGAGCCTTTTCTTCACTTGTATCTGGCTTTGGTAGAGTTGCTCATGTTCACTATTCTCTATTTCTCAGTTGAACTGTCTAAATCATAAGAATACATTTTGTTTTGGGGTGGATTTCAGTTTAAGTATCAGAATGTAGGCAAATTATACATTACAAATTAAGTGTAGGCCTTAAGTCAACTGATGCTAAAAGTACGGGACAAACACACCAAACAGATTAAGTTAGTTCCACTGAGACAGAGAGGAAGTTCAGTTATGTGAGAAGTTAAAAGAGAGAGAGACTTGGTTTTGAGGACCCTTCCCCTTCCCTCGTGGGATGGATCGCTTTCAAAGGAAGCTTTGTGAGCCACAAGAAAGGATTGGTTGACACCGAAGAGTTCCAACCCAGAGGAAACAAAACCAAATCCCCATACAAGTATTATCCTTGAACTTGAAAACTCAACCTCTAAATCTATAGGATTCAACCCAAGATGTGAAGAAAACCAATTGGTTTCAAGCGTTTTAAACACTGCGATCAAGCCTCAGGTAGCAATTGCATCAAATTGAATACTAATTCTGGCGTCACCCGCTCCAGATTCTTCCCTCACACCGGCTGACAGCCTGTGTGAGTTAACTCCTTCTGTGACTCATAACACTAGTGGGGGAGAGATCAGTCATGCACACCACGTCCGACACCGACAACCTTGCCACCAGATGCTCCTGAATTATACATTCCCTGATCGATCAAAGGTGCTTAAGTAATAGAACTCCGAGCGGGTCTGTGTTACAGGGCTCCGGTTACATTGGCAGCCTGGCCTAAATTTAGGGAAGCTGGAAGACAGACTTCTCAGTAAATCAAGAGATAGTGGAGCACAGCCTCCCCAGAGGTTGGTGTATTATGGTTTTTAAAAAGCTTCCTGTCTCATTTCAAGCAAATATACCATTGAGTTGCCAGGCTGGCTGGCTGGCACTGAGAAATCCATTGAAAGGAATGGGCTATATTATTCAGACGATGTAGATTATCGCAGCGCTGATACAAATCTTTTCATAAGAAGACTCCAGTTATGTGACATATGGCAACAAAAAAAAGTAATTAAGGACCCAGATCTCTTGTGGTTTTTCAAATTTTATTTAAGAGGAAATCATATCTACAAAATGAAGTATACTGCCATGAATCAATAGTAAAAAAGTTTTGAGAAACAGCCTTGTGAGTTTGAATTTTGTTCTGTGGTAGCTACAAAATTTTTTTAAAAACACTGTGAGCATTTATAAATATTAATAATTAGATATTAAGAGCATGTGATTTGTAAAACCCTTCAGTTTAAATGACAGGCTGAAAAGCATTATTCATGTATTATTTCATACTAGAGATCATGAGCTGGGCCTATGATTATCTTGACAGAATCTTAAGACGAGGAGTTAGCGTCCATTGAAACTCAAATTATTTTGACAAATCACATCTGAGTGGGGATATGGCCCTTTCCTTCCCTCTGCACAGATAACCATAGTCAATTCAAAAATGCATTGTTATGTTTCTTTAGAGCAATGGGGACGAGCTGACATGAACACAATCTGCAACACATAAACTGAAAGGAGATGACAAATATCCTCTAGCAGCCAAAATTCATTTTTCAGGCAATAACCAAAAACAGGTTGGTTAAGCTTAGATGTATTATTACCTAAGTAGCAGGGCTGTAGTACTGGAGTCCGGTCTCGGTCTCATGCCTATTTTGACTTGGACTCGCCTTGATCGCAGACACTATTGGATGGTGACTGAATTTTCAAAGATGTGTTTTTCTCCACCTGGTCCACCTTTGTTTATTCTCCCCAGCACTACAAAAATGTAAGGGATTACACCTGTGTATAATATGTAATGGTCCTTAAACTTCGATGCATTGATTATTCAAAATCTGAAAATCCTATGTATTAATTAGTTAGATAGATAGATCTCGATAGATATACATCTCTGTTGATCCCATAGAACTAGAATGGATAGAACAGCCATTCCCATTCAAATCAACATTCCTGGATGATCTGAGCGGCGGCCATTTTTATGTGTACCGTTGGGCTAGCGTCCGTATAAACCGACTTACGGCAAGTCACTGAGGCGTGAGGTTTTGCAAAGGACCTTGCTAATGCTAATGTTGACTAGAAGAGCTAGCAAAACATTGGAAGTACAATCTTTGATAATGCTACGTTCACCTTGTCGCTAACGTCAGCTTTCAGTTGAGTTTTGACACATCTGCACAGTTCTCAAGCGAGTGTGACAGACTTTACGGCCTTAATGCCCAGACTTGCGTTGTCACCATAGCAACTAACCCTTAATTCTTCTCAGTAGGTCTAAAGATATGGTGGAAGGATGAACTTCTAATCTATTAATTCCACATTGGGATTGTTGCTATTCCCTGTATTAAGCGCAATGTCTTTTTTTCTGGGCCATAAAAACACTCCTCCCCTATAACTGGAGCCCCTCCAGCCCCTTATAAACATTCAAGGTCAACCTGCTCCCCCAAGGACGGGTGCCTATTGCAGTATGGTAGAGGAGCAGCTGTAAGGTCAGGGGAAAAACAAAAAGACAGGTGAAAAACAAGAATAAACATTGGAATTGCTATTGTAAGATGGAGGAACCTGAGACAAACCAAGCGAATGAAAATTGATGCAGAGACAGGTACGTTATCTAATGTTCGTTAGCTAGCCTATTGCTATCTGGGAAACGACTCTAGCCCTACTAACTAGTTCTAATGCCTTGTTTCCATTACTCAGAACCAGGCCGAGTGAAGCTGTGCAGCGCTCAGCCTGATAAAGTAAAAGCCCAGTTTGTTCGCAATGTGTTTCCATTATATACAGAGCTAACAGGGTTAACGTCTGTTGCTATGCTGCACCGTTGTAGTGGCAGGATGCTAACGTTATAAGCTGTCCATCTGTTATGCTAACCGTGGCTAAGTTTAGCCGACCGATTAGCTGAGAAATGATGAATGGAGGACTTCGATTTGGTGTAGTTTTATGTTGTCTTCTGTATTCTGTTCTCTAAATATATGTACAGAGAGCAGAGTTACCTAACACAGCACATTTCACTTTTAGCTGTGTTGCACTTTGCATCATGTTTCTAGTAACATTATAGTTATATTATAGTTATGTTATAGTAATTTCTGCTTCATAAATATACTAATCCTAATTGACTTGTGTTATTAGAAGTTATCTCAATCAGTGTTGACCCGTTTGAGAATTGATTGCATTTGTTTGGCTCAGTGAGGGTGTGTGTATGTGTGTATGCAGGGCTGTGTGGAAGGGGGGCCTGCAGGTGAGGGGTGGAGATGGGTTTTGACATTCATCTTTGCGCCTGCAGGGGGTGCTATTTTACATACATCTTACATAATGTATGTTAAAGCATTTGGAAAGACATGCACACTGTTTATTGACTATTTTTTATCTTGAACTTTGCTCTGGTCTTGACTTGGTCTTGACCCCCTTGTACCTGGTCTTGACTCAAACTCAACTGGACCCGGTCTTGGAATTGGTTGGACTCAACTAAAGTGGTATTGACAAGTACGTCAAACAAAACATCAACACCTTATTTTCATTTATTACTGTGTGTGCTTTGAAAGTCCCCAATTTTGCTCAACTATTTCACTCGCTCTAAGTACTAGCAGTGCTTGCATGCAGTATATTAATTTAGCTAATCGACTACACAGACTACATTGCTCTCACACCCCTGTGTTGCATATCCTCATATCCACTGCAGGCCTATGACATATTTGTGAAAGCAGCCTCAGATCTCACATCAAGCCAATGTGACTGTGAAAGAACTATTGATAGGGAACACCGCCTCAGGATCCAAACAAGAGATCCCTCTGATTCCAAAGCATGAGCTGGCACAGAGGCCGCCAATAAAAGGACAGGTTTATGTGCTATCAGGCACAGGGGTCAAGCTTTATCCCCAGCCTCCATCTCTGGGCTGCGCACCATGTGAATGTGAAGACAGCGGGGAGCTAATACAGTTTGCTTATCTCAGGTTCAAAATGCCAACAGGGTCAGCTGTGGTTGAAGTGGCCCAGATTGCTGGTAGTGAAATACTGGGTGTATTGTATCCAAAAGCTCTGAGGAGGAAATGAAGAACGCAAAAAAGGAAATCACAATTTTGAAGCGAGGTCTTTTCTTAGTTAGGATTGTTGATGAGTCTGTTGGTATCAGTGCAGATGTCAGTGTCTTGCTAGATCAAGTATGTCAGTGAGGTAGAAATATTGTCTTTGTAAGATGGAAATAATGGGGAGAGATAGAAAGACTAAAGTAATGAAGAGGTCCTCTCACAGCAGAGAGAGAGCAATGAACACTGTAATTTATAGCCATTTCTTGAGCTTTTGACAAAATATTATTTTCTGTTGAGTAAATTGCACATGCTTTTTATTTTGATATAGTCAAATCTAAAGCTATGGTAAAACCTAATGATTTAGTGAGTGCATTTTACATGCAATCTTCCATGAACTTAGCTTTTTATATTCTACTAAGGACATTGCATGTAGCACTGCTTGTGAAAAGGCACATCTGACTTTTTTATGTGGCCGACAGTGTATTATTTATCATTTGATTTCATATATATTATTAATTTCATATTTTCCAGGTGGAGAACAATTTTTGTTTCAATTGTTCATGAGACATCTCAAATATCTGAATTGTCAGCTTTTTTTAAATTACATTTTAAAGTCAGATTAGACCTTTTGCTAAACTGAGAAATAGTTACGGCAGACTGCAAACATGTTCATCTGAATGCACAATGCCCTTTTCTTGCTTTTGGCTGGCAACACAACACCATTCTAGATACCAGGAAGGTTCTTCTCCATCATGCCTCCCTGCGTTTTAGTGCATCTTCCTTTGTGTGATTTCACTCTCAATTATTTATGAATGAAATAGCAGTTTTCAAGTGTTAATAATTTACAGAAATGCCCAAATGGCTAGGCGGGCGAAAGAGTAAATGGTGGAGGGACTGAGGGTATTGCAACGCTTTATGGCTCCCATTTATCTTCTGTAATTATTAATCCATTGTTTTAGGAAGAGGAAACTGAGGCAATGGGGCTGGCATTAGGAAATAAGCTGTACCATGATTATCTAATTCAGATGATTATCACAACACTGACGACACAGGAAATTGGTGCTTTTCATCTGGGAACCATTTTCAGAGATGGCATACTCGATGTGGAGCATGCATTACTGTATATGGAGGAATCCAATGCTAACTTTTGATTTTCTCCTTTAGTTTATTCAACATGCCAATATTTGCATGACTTGACGGTATAGCATTATTTCCATTGTACATAGCATTTAGTATTGGCTGCCACGTGCCCAACCATCCGCATCAGCTGAGGTATTTAAAAGATGTGAAATTAATTGAAAACAAAATAAAGTGCAGTAGTACACCTTTGCCAATAGCTGCAGTTAATCATGGAACTACAAACACGATTATCAGTCAAGGGGAAATACGTTTTTCACGGAGAACCAACAGCAGACCCAGATATTGAAAACCAAATCAATAAAGCCATTACTTCGAATGTGGTTTTCATAGCGCTGATGTTTTCTCGCTGCCTACGTCTCCATGGCAACCGTGGTGTGTAGGGCATAATCATTTAAAACAACGTCATACAATTCAACAACAGCCTGCTTATAAACATTACTACCAGCACAACTGCATCTACAATATGAATTATTTTTCCTTCTGCCTCCTCAAATATGTTTTACTGTATATTCTGTGGTATCCACATTAGATCACTAATCTACTCTGGTACTGCGGTTTCCCATGAGGTGTGAATATTCTGTATCTCCTGAAAGGGGTGTATTGTGCTGTTGGACTGAAATCTCCCCGGTAATTATTTGTTCTCTTGATGGCATCACCAGGCTTTTCCTTTATTAATGGAGATCATAACGCTGCATAGATGGGAGTAATCTCCCAGACTCCGAGGAAATCTTGGCTGTGGAAGATTCAGAGTGATACTTGACTCATTTATCTCCCTAGGTGAATGATCTAATGTGATATACGTGATATAAGACAACACTATCAACAAACAGTGCTCCTATCAATCTCTGCACATGATGGACTTATGTGGGAACTGGGGCAAAGTATGCTCACTTTGTTGACAGTGAAATGCCTCTCAAATGCAAGGAAGGAAGGGCCTAAATAATTCAGCATCTATCAACCATTCAGGGACTTCCTGTGGTTTGACTAAAATCAATAGTTTCGGCTCTACTCTCTTCATTCTGTTGATTTCCCCTTGCTTAACCACAAGTCATAATTAAATGTATCTTCAAGGATGTTAAAATTGCATGTTTGATGTTTAGTATTAACATTACTGGGTGATTTCCCCATCTTATTATCATCATCTATGATCAAAGATGGCATGAGACGCTAGCACAAGAGGAGAAAGAGATACTAGAGAAGGGGTAAGATAGAAAAATAAGAGGTAGCATCGTTCCACAGGGAAATCTGAAGGGCCTAAGTGACTGATAAGACCATAACTCAACTATGTGGTGGCAGTGAGTGGCAACTCCCCAGAGAGGGAAGAACGTTATTGCTGTAACACCTCCTCCCTCCTCCTCTAATCACAAGTCGGACAGATAAAAGCTTCTGTACTCACGCGTCGTCCACGTAGCAAGGGTACGGCATCTGCTGGGCAAAAACACCAAGAGGTTGGGCCTTTGGCGTGTGCGCTCGTATAATGCCGTGGTCCATCATATCCTGCAGGTAGGCAAAGCCGCCCCATATATAGCGCAGGTCGTTGAAGGAGTTGTCTCGGGCCCCAGGAGACCACGACCTTATTAAAAGCACACGCCATGATCTGTCTTAGCAAAGGGTGAGTAAGCCTGAACCAGAATAGTCAAATATTTGTTTTTTGTACTCGCAGTATCATTGCTATTGTTTAGAGGCCATATTTCCACACAATAAATCTTAAAAGGCAAACGATTTGCAAAGTAAGTAACATAACACGAAGGTTAAAGATGTTGGATTAGTTGTGTTTAGTTTAGCTGTGTGACTTACCTGTCTTTCAGCTTATTGGTACGCTCTATTTCATCGATGTCCATGCGGATTTTGTACTTGACATAAGGAGGGGGGTGGCTGCCGTCTGGTTGGAGGTTTTCAAAAACAATTCCAGCCCAGTATGTATCGTTCTTCAGAAGCTCCATGGCTCGGTTCACCAGATGGCCTTCGGTGGGGGCAGCCTCGAACTTATTCAGGTCCAAACACTGTCAACGAACAGAGAGGTGTCACTAAGGCAGAAATAAATAAACTTCCCTAATAAGAAGTGGTCATATCAATCCATTTAACTTAGTTTCCATAATCTAAATCATCCTCATTTTTTAAAAATCTCCAATATCCACCAAATTTTTTAATAATACAGGAGCAGGCGGGAGCTGGTAGAATGGCAGATGGATATTTAGCAAAAAGTATCGCTCAGCTATTGACACTCAAACAACGTGGAGTGGAGCTGCCAGGGGGTGGGAAATGTTTTGGGGCTTCAGCGGAGACAAGCAAATGAGATACAGACTCGCCAGCACTCCCTGTACTGTAGCCTCGTCCCCTTGTTTCACGAGACGATAATGAGCCAGCCGTCCTGGGAGACAGTCACACCTGACAGCTGTCCACACGTCTCAGTGCTGCGATAGTTTATCATGTCTCCCCTAGGATTCTTTAGTCTGTATTCTATATCCAGCAAAGGAGAGAAAAAATATCACAGCATTTGTTCACTATGGACTGGAATGGTTATTTGAGCCCAAATGTCGGTGCTGAGAGGAATTACATGCTAACCAGCACATCAGTTGTCTAAATTAAAGCATAATAGATCTTTATTTGAACTAAGTGCTAGTAGAAACAGCTATTAATACAAGTATATGTATTATGACTTTACACTCCTATCTATATTCAATCTCCTTACTGTACCATCTTCAAATGTCAAGTAACAAAACGTCACGTCAGCACCATTCACTGCTGCTATAAGCCCTATACCAACCATGATGATAATAGGAGGGAGAAACTACGCACGTTTAGAAATGTTGGTTTTTGGTCCCAAACCACTGGGCAAGAAGCTAAGCCTAAACTGCCTGATACCGTATCAACAATCTGACTCGGGTTTTGGATTAAGGAACTGGCCCCGCTGATAGCTCCCCATTTGCCAATCCCATCCTGGCCTAATTCAGGGGAACATCCAGGGCAATACGTGCGGTTGGGATGAACGTGGTCAGGTCACGCTTGTCGAGGCCATGCGGGTGCGGACGACTGATAGCCGCGTGATGAGATTAACATGGGCGGATCCCTGTGGCATTATGAACATATGCTGTTGGCCCAGGCGCCAGTCAACTGGGCTTGGGAGTGCTAGATATCTGCTCTGTAGAAGATGACGCATAGTACAAATCAGCTTGATCTGCTCATCTTGGAGTGACTCAGGGAAATAGCTCACCTAGTCATATTTATAGACATTTGATTTATGTAGATATGCCAGTGATATGCAAGAATCTACTTGAAAGAATATGAAAGGATGTTACATTGATCTAAATGGTGTTGCTGATTTGATCAAGCTAACCAAACACATCTATCATGGACATTACAGAGCTAATAAATTATTGAATAATATTTCTGTTGTCGATTTGTCACTCTTCTACTAAATAATGCAAATACAAAATAAAAATACCTCTGATTCTACGAATGCTGATGAAGACTGTGATATACGGTCGGTTTGACTACTGTTGTACTTATTGTAAGTCGCTTTGGACAAAAGCGTCTGCTAGATGCTGTAATGTAATGTAATGTAATGTAATGTACTGTTAAAAACTGCTAAACTGATCAAATTTAATAGTACTAGCGATAAAGTTTCAGTTTCTATCACCTGGGTTGATGAGGACGATGCAATGGCACTGTTTACATTTCTTCTGTAGCTGCTATGAACAGCATTGTAATGATGACCTGTATTTACATGTACGTCATTTGTTATTTTTTGTAAATTCTCCCATTAGATCCATGATCCTATTTAGTCACGGTTCACTTCATAAATACATTATTCTTAGTCCAACTGGGAGCAGGGGCAGCAGCAGCTTGTGGCTCCAGTTTGGTTCAGCCTGTCACATAACAGTCTGATTGCACATCTCTAGTACTAGTGATTCATTGTTCTAATCAGGAGCTATTCAGGCTTAGTATGCCGGGCTGGCTGTGTTGAAGCAATGTTCAAGGAGCAAACGCTGCACAGACGTAATTACTAACAAACATAAAGGCTTATGTTTTTTTCTAAATCAAATACTGTTGGCTGTGAAAAAATGGAGGCTAGTGTGGCTGGATTGAGTATAGTTAATTTGGAGATGATGAATTCCTTTTTAATCATTTCAAAGACATGCAATATTGAAATTTGTTCTGTAGTAAAACAGTAGTGTGCAGTGGTGTAGTGTATCAGAGAAAAAAATTGCAATTGAAACGTTGTATAAATTTGGCTTTAAAAGAGCAATAAAGCCAAAACAAGACAAACAAGTTGATACTTTTTTTTTTTCAGGAATTTGAGTATTTAACTATGAAAAGGATCATGTGTTGTGTTGTCAATTGCAAATCAGCAATTTGTGTATAAAGCCGATCAATCAATTAATTGTAATAATCATCAGATTACTTGATTATCAAAATAATCGTTTGTTGCAGCCCTAATCTTGTTGTCAACACATCTTCGTTAGCTCTCAGTGAATGCACTACAATCACATTTCACTCAACAGGAAATATAAAATAAATGTAATTTATTTTTCAATAGCTCAACTTAAATTTTTTATATTGAACATACAGTATGGGATTGATAAAACTTCTCAATCTTGCCACACGTGTATGAGCACATACATCAGGAGACCACATAAAGGGTTGTCCAGTAACTGTCCTCATCCTGGTGTCCATTTTGAGAAATGCAATTTCCATTAGGGCAGAAAATGGATCGTATTATCCTGGAATTTCATTGGCCGTGTATGGCTAACCCCAAGGGCAATACCTGCCATATTACCTGCCTGTGTATTAATACTCTGTGTGCGTGCGTGCGTGCGTGCGTGCGTGTGTGTGCAGGGAGGTGGGGGCTTTGAACATGTGTTTGATCACACAATGTAGGGAGAGAGGGGTGTTGCTGCAGACCGTGTCACAGATCAATATATCACTGTCGACTGACTGTGTGTGTGTTCCTACCTGGAGACGGCCCTGTGTGTTTTGTGCCGTTATAGATTCACCGTAGTCAGCCCCATAACAACATTTTATTTCTACATGATTATCATGGAAGCACTCAGTGTAATGATAAATCCTCCTATGTTTTCGGCAGGTTGTCAAGTCAAGGTCATCAAACTTTTATGAATAAAAAGTATTTTTTGCTTGTTCTCCAAAACCATGAGAGCTGATAGAGTGAGGAAGATAAAAAAAAAAATGTTAATGTCATCTGGGACTGAATATCAGCATAGCACAGACACAGTATGTTCATTTACCAAAAGAGCCAAGAAACAGAAAAGGTATTGTGCCAAATAACAGTGCAGACAAAAGAATGACAAACCCCAAGGAACTTGGAGAGAAGCTCCAGGATTTGGGTAGTGGCGTTGTACACATCCCGCCAGTCGTTAGGCGGCATGCCGACTGGACGGTCTTCTGGAGGCCCATTGTACAGGAAGTTGGCCAGCAGTTCGGCTGTCCATCTCGTACCATTGAGACGCTGGTTGAGGGCAGCGGCAAACAGTGGATTTGCCAGCAATGCCTGATTTCAAAAGGAAGAAGATGGGTTTTATGTTGGTTAGTTTGGTTACACCAGTGAGATGGTTAGAGTGAATGCAGTATGAATGCAATGGACACTGAATAGGGAACAAATTGTTTTAGACCACGCTGTATTATCTTAGCAGAGAGAGCATGGGAGGTCCACTCTGTTCTTTGGTGGTGCTGTCATTCACTTTCATGCAGAATTAATTAGGAGCAATAAGCTAGATGGCACTATTGTACTTCAGGCTCTGGGATGCACATCAACCTTTCTCATAACCAGGCAGTGCTCATGTATAGTGTTTAAACATACACACACACACACACACACACACACACACACACACACAAACATACAAAGACACACTGACATAGCATATGCACAC
>OMLI01019244.1:12109-22453 GCA_900302605.1 Rondeletia loricata
CCCAAAAAGTCATCCTGGAAACTGACAGTCACATTTTCTACATCTTCCTGTTAATTCTTTACATAACTGTACATCTGTGTGGCATCCCAGGTTAGGGGTTGAGGCATGTTCTCCTGGTTCTGGATAATGGAAAGTTCACTTATACATGCCAAACTTTCCGAGGGCATAGGAATAACATATTTCATAGCTGAAATTTGGTGGCATTCCTATTTAACCCGGAGAAAAATTGAACTGCTCATTTCACAACATTTTGGGAATGTTTTGTTTGTTTTTCATCAGACACCACGGCCATCAAAGAAAAATGACAAAATACAGAAGTAAAACAACTGTCAGAAACTTGTAAAAAGTGGAAGGACCTGAGGTCTTGATGGTATTTCACAATCAAATGTTTACATACTGCCCAGGGAACTGTAAAATGATTATTTTTAAATTGGTCAACTTAATCCGATGTACAGGGTACTTCACTGATATCTGGAATAAAAGAATAGTGTATCCTCATATATAAAAATGCAGACACATTTGACCCTTAAATTTACAGAGGCATCTATGTAAAAAGAACTCTGGTCAAGGTTTACTGCAGCATCCTAAATTCAAGAATTGTAAATCTCTCATGGAACAGACTGTACCTCAACATAACCAATATTAGAATCATATCAATACCCTAACCAGACTAATAACCCTCATATACACATACATAACAACAAATTATTCTTGCTCTGTGGACATTTAACTCTAAGCATTTGGCAGTAAGTCTCTTTCACAAATGAATAGGTGCTGATTATAAAATCTACAAGCAAAGAATGTGCAATTAAAGATGGATGCCGCCAAACCAAATACATCCCAGCGGGAGTGAGGCAGGGCTTTAGCATTAGCCCAGACGTATTCAATATTGACCTTACTGAACTTCAGTCTGCAGCTCGTGGTCCTGTGCTCACAGACACAACCAAATTATAACCCAAAAAAATAATAAGCTGAATGATACTGGAAAGAATCAACAAAATCCCAAAGGAAATTAGAATCACATTTTAGATATGAAGATAGACAACAGATGCAAAATTCAGAAAATCCATAGCAAATGACTTAGAGCACAACCTGGCCAAAGAAACAGGCTGTCCCAGGTTGACAGCTGCTCCAGGAGGAAAGGTTGCGCTCACTCTGGATGTCCTCTAGAATTGCACCAGTTGCAAAAGATTTACAGCAAATTCAGAACTGTTGATTTTTGTATCTTTAGATTTAACATTTTCATTCTTATTTCCATATTGTCAGATGTGTGCAATATTATATTAATTGTTTCACTTTCTTGATTTTGCTTTGGCAGTAAGTATTTATATATTTAATGCATGATAATCATATTTAATTCATAGTAAACACATTTCAATTGAATAATGAAGGGGGGGGGGGTTGATGCTGGGTAATACACCCTCACAAATTTAAACTGATTGGTTAATACATAGAATTATAATGGTTTTTATGAATAATTAATTGTAAACCATTGTATTGTATTTTTAATGGAACTTAACACAAGAATGCCATGGCAACGCATAGAATTCTGAGCACAGAAATGCTCTATGTTTGCATTGACACCATTGATTTAGATGGTTTGGAGAGTGGAGACAGGTTCATGACTAAGGCTTATTAGTAGTCTCTTACTGTAATACTCTGGCAAATCATCTGTCCTATTGTACAGAACATGAAGCCACCAAACTGACAGGTTCAAGCAGGTGAAAGAGACCTTTGAAAAGATAATAACATGAACATCATGGAGCTGATTTCATAAGTTACTTGTCTAGCCTTTATAAATAAACATGACTAGACTAGACTAAACTGATTTCATAAGTTACTTGACATTTAGAATTCTTTATTATCTGGTTAATTAGCTCTGCTTTGACATTTGTCTCAATCAAAGCCCTTGATTGGCAAATGCAAGGTGATGGTGAAACTCACAATTCAGTGTTTTTCAGGAAGTAAATAAATATGTAAAAAGACAGATAGATAGATTGATCAATAGATAAACAGATGTCTGCATACATACACACATATAAAACTTGCTAGGTTTTGACTAAACATTTAAAACTTGCTAAGTAATATTGACTGCATGCAAATCCAAGTGTTCAGTCTGACTGTGGACACATGATCTGTGATTCTCTTGGCAAATTATTTTGGTGGTTGAAGCTGTAATGTTATGATGCACTCATTTTGCTAAGCCAGAAATGACATGGTGAGTCCATATATTTATAAAATACAGGTGAGATTATGGATTTGGACAGCAGGCTGTACTAATCTTACCACTAGATGGTGCTAATGTGTTTCCCACCTCCTTAGCAACAGATGAATGATCTTTTTGTTATGCTTGAACCACTTAAAGTCCAATACTTAAATGAAACACATTCAGTTTAAAAAAAAAGACAGATTCATTTAATACTGTAACAAAAAAACTAAAAACAAATTTCAAAGGCCCAGCTCAGTCTGGGCAGTGTGTTTCCTCTGGTAAACCACAGAAGAAAGAGGGAAAAAACGAGTGGGTTGTTGCCATGGACACCATGACATTAAAGTATAAAGAGCAAATGTTTTCTTTTTTTTATAATGGATGATGAGCATATGGTTTAGAAGAACACTTTAATCATGAATGGAGTTGTGATTTCCAATGGATAATAAATACAACACGTCAGTAGTAAGAGATTACTGTACTTCTTGTTCAAGTCAGCTTATCTCAGAACAGCGGGGCTTTAGCTCAAACAAATATCATCCCGTGAATAACCATAATGCTTGTGGTGAATATTCCGAATATAGCGGCCACAGCCCACATTATTTTGCATGTCACACATCGGTGCGTGTTAATGCAAGAAAAACCTGTAGGTACTTGATAGTGTGGAACGGTTGTCTCCTGCTGTTCCGTACGAGCACGGCCCATGTGCATACTTCAAGGCTTTGAGAGTCACACAGCGGCTCTGAGGGAATCAGGTGCTGCACTCTCAATTCAGCATGAAACACATCTGAGCACAGGCACCGCACTGCTCTATGGGGATGGGTTGGTGGAGTCTTTGTTTAGCTTTCAACCACTTTGATATCTCCTGGTGAGGGGGTGAAGGGGTGGGGGGGCAGGAGTTAGGACATGAGAGACAAAACATATTGAAGTGAGCGAGACTGGGACAGAGAGAGAGAAAGAAAGAAAAAGGGGGTGCTCTTGGGTTGATGGGAGATGACACTTTACATCCTGCCTTGCCTCTGATGCCCAGGGTGATAACAGCTATGGATTTCCGGTTCTATACATGTGTTAGCTTGTTGCTATATATATATACTGTGAATACACAAGAGACAGCAGAAGGTGACATCGTGAATGAAAAAGATATAGCTTAGTATCACCCTGTTACTGTAATGCTCATGTTACTTACGTTGACATTATGCAACAAATGTAATAGTTTACCACTAGTGCTGCTACCACTAGATGCATTGCTCTTTTAGATGTTTGAGATGACGTACTATATAGGCAGCTTTAAGCTGATATGTAAGAAAGCTTCACACGATTCAAGCTGAAATACAATAGGACATTCTCCCTGAGAGTGAATAGAGAATCCAGTCAATTCTTTAACTGCTGTGTACAGAATGGACTTATTCCTGACTCCTCTTGAGAGCACAGAGGCTTGATGTGTTGAAGGAACCAAGCAGTCACTCTGCATTAATCCCCATGCCTGCTCACTGACCAAAAAACAGAAGATGTCTAGAAATGTCCCGATTATGTCTGGAACGCTGGTGTCACTTCTGTCACCTTTAATGGGTGAGGGAAGGTTACCGTGTGTGTGTGTGTGTGTGTGTGTGTGTGTGTGTGTGTGTGTGTGTGTGTGCGTGTCTCCCTGACATACAAGCTGACCAAAGAGACTGCGGACCAGATGGACCCTGATGCGGATGGCTTGATCAAGCGGAGCGTTATCAGACCACCCACTCTGGCTGACATAAGCTGTGAGGGCTAAGCGTATTAGGAGGCAGGGGGTCCGCTGGGACTACGGAGACACTTCAGAGTAATAACCTCATCAGGAGAGAGACAGATACACCTGTTCACTACAGGGAGACTGAGACAGAGGGCACCACGAGAGAAGGAGAGAACGAGGATAGAAGGAGGAGTAGTTGGCATAATCCAGGGACAGTAAGAAGGAGATAGTAGCTGAGGAAGGGCGAGAGAGAGAGAGACAGAGATACTCAGATATAGAGGGAGAGACAGAGACCCAAATCACCTTGGTCAAGACAAAGTGAGAGCTGGCCTAGTTGAGTCCAAGTCATGCCCTTACCAAGTAGCACTCCACTCTTCGAATGACAACGCTACCCAAGTGTTGTTGAGCACAGAACCATGGAGAGTGCATCTTGTGATTAGGTGGAATATTAGTTATTTTATATCAGGCAAAATTGAGAGATATAATAGAGTGAATGGCTTTCAAAACGCAAATTGAAGACTGGACTGGTCTGAGACCAGAACAGCGCCGGTCTGGGCAGCTAGACAGACAGGCGGGTAAACAGAGAGTGTAGACTAAAGTTCAGATATAAGGTGAGATGAGAAGTGAAATAGAGCGAAAGAGAGACAACTCCACTCCCCACACATACAGTAGGCCCAGTGCAAGACAAATATAGACACTCCACTAGGTCACCTATATAAAATTGGTTGGTAATTTTCAACAATCCTACAACACTTGTTCTTTCTGAATTTCCAGAAATAATGCAGTGACCCAATATGATTCTATCTCCTCTGTAGAAAATCACTTTGACCCATTTTGATGTAAAGTAGTCCATGCTCTTATTTCTGTCTTTCATCATACAAATGAATGAACTGGAGCAAAACAGAGGAACTATTTTGTATATGCCTGTATAGACAGTGTACTGTACATGCAGTGTCATTCTCCATTAGTGTTCTCACTTGAAGTAAGAGCCATATGAACTGGTACAGACAGGCCTACTATACTAAAGCATCATAATTCCTTGTCATGTTTAAGGCTTGGCCAAAATGCACAAGCTAATTACTCAGTTGCAGCAGTATAAGAAAACCCTTTTATTATTTAACACTTCTGTGGAGCTGGTGAGGCTCCACACAATCAATAATCACACGTCGTGTTGCCAAGTTGCAAGTCTAGCCTACACATTACACATAAATGTAAATGAAGCAGACTTATTCAATGAAAGATCATATATAACTGTGAGAGCATACTGTGCTTCTAACATAGCATACATTTGTGTTGCACCTTCACTCCTCAAACGAATACAGCTTCATCTGTGATTATGGTGTATTTCTAAAACAAAACAAGAAAATCTAAAGGGAAAAATACAAAATATATTTGAAAATATAGTTGAAATAACTCGTTTGTGGTGGGTTTGCAGGGACACAAGGGGAGGAGGGCATTAACTGTGTTCCAAAGAATAGGGCCTCTAGTCTTTGCTTCAATGGATGAACATATCTCACCTCACATCCTCAGGATATGTACTGATGGAATCTACAAAATTGATTTGGGTTTGGGTCCTTCAAAACTTATGCCCCAGCATTGGGCTAGCTTAAACCAGGAAAAACTACTATAGAGAGAGAAGAACTACTTTTTTTGATATCATAACATAAACCATTTGGTGGACGCTTACATTCAACGGACCTTACAAGTATCATGAGAGCATACATTTGTATCAAACATGCCCAAATAGCAAGCAGTCTGGCAGTGTTAGTACCATGCTCTACCAATTGACACAGCATCATAATAGAATGGTGTAATGTACTTGTGATTGATCTGTAAAACTCAGATTGCTACATTTCAATGGGGAGATGAGTCTTTATTAGACAGAGTTGTTTTCATTACCAAATTGAAAAATCAGAACTAATAATCCATCCTGGTAATAAGTGCTGATGAAAAGCTGTTGTCTGTGTATTGTTTCTCAGGGGGCTTCCTCTGTCACTTTCCTCTAGCCCTTTTCAGTGTCTGATAAACACTTCTGTTTGTTGGGTTAATTAATCTCACCAACATTAATTAACAAAACAAAAGCGCTGCAAGGAAAGGTGTGAGTGGGTGCCAGTACCAATCATTGCCCAGGCTTGATTTTTTCCCCCCCTAAGTTTTTGAAATTGACAAAACAATAATTAGAAAGTTCCCACTGGAGCTTTTTATTACACCCTCTGGTAAAAAAGAAAAACAGGTAAGGATGCAGCTTCTTTTAAAGGGAAGTATGATTCACATTTGTCTGACCGAAGACAGGCAGGGGAGGACAGATGGCTAGTGGAGATTTTTAATGTAGTGGACGGTGATCATAAACTGTGTGTGTGTATCATGTATCATTCGGTGCCAGGCTACATTTTAAAAACCCACCAATGCCAAAGGGAGCTGTAGGTCTCCGCTCCCACAGTCTCAGCCCTGTACCTGGCTCTCCAGGTGGGAGAAGAGGTGATTATATGCATCATCTGAATAAAAACACATTGACACAGGCCTGCTTGTTATTCCCGCGCCATCCTCCTGTGTCCAGCCTCAGCTGGGAAGCCATAGGCGGCAACTACAACCCATCTCTCACTCTCTCATCTCAGTCATCTGTCAGAAGAGAAGAGCGCCATTCCGCTGACAGCATGCTGCGAGGAGCAACGCATGCATCCAACTCTAGCGTTTCATGTTAGGCTTCAATGTAGAAGGCACACGTCGACTCCAGGCAATTTGCTTGTGAAAAGCCAAGGCTGACAAAAGTGAAGCTTATTTTTTTTATATATATAGCATCCTCATCTTAGTCACGTAGTGTTCCAGTGTCACTCTCAGTATCATATGCTGCTGCAGCTAAGGTATGTCTTTGCAGAACGAGGGATAAAAACCTCCTCAGTGCTACTATAGTCCCAGCTCTCACACTATGGAGCAAGGCAAAGAGTCGTAGTCAAACTGTGTCGGAGCCCAGTGTTTCATTACTACTGAACCACAGCAGCTGAAGTGAACCGTGAGATGCTGCCCTCGCTGCTCCTCCAACATAATGACACACAACAGCGTGAGGAGGAAGAGGAAGTGCAGGCTCAGACGGCAAGCTGGAAACGTCCGCGTGGTAGACGAGCCACAGGCGAGTGCAGGGCGGTCATTGTAAACAGGAGGCAGTTGTGAAAGTGGTGACAGATCTCCTCTGCCATGTGTAAAAGTCAGCTCTGACCGTATTCCTGACCGCTCAGACAGAGATGGTAGAGAAAACGCTCATGAAAAGGACACTAAAAAAGTCCTTCTTCCTCACATTTTTCATTGCTTGAGGGAGGAAGGAGTGAAATCAGACTGTGAGAGAGGGAGTAAGAGAGAGTTCAGACATGGGTTAAACAGTGTGTAGGCAGGGAGGGGCCCTCTCTCTCCTATTGCCACCTGAAGAAAGACCATCGCCATTAGATTGAAATTTCATTCACGAAATAGTGTTTTAATGCAGCCGTTCGCCGGAAAGCCCCGTTCCAAATACGCTTTCTGTCAGTGCGTTTCCTGAGGGCCATTTAATTGGGCTAATGAAGAATGCTGCTAATGGCTGAGTTTATCTCTCGCAGCACTGGTGACATTTCATCAAGGCAGGTGATTTTCCAGCCATTGTTTAAGCTCGGTGTGTAGCATACCCGAGGTTGGGGGAAACAAGCTATTGTGTTATTTGGCAAAATGATCAACGCCTGTGGCGGGAATGATGTGGTCTTGAGGAGAAGTATAATTCAACTTTATTCAAGAGCGGATTGAATTATTATCGGATTACTTCCACGCTTACCATATTCGTAAAATCACCTCATTTAAAAGATCTGGCTCGTTGCTACTCAGGACTTGGTCTAGTGATCTGTAATTCTGGGAACACCCACACGACCTGGACTTCTTCAGAAGAAGGTACATAGGTACATACAGTGAACATATACTCTATGCATCATAGCATCTGAATAGACACACAGAGATACACAGACAACAGACACACACACACACACACTGTATGCAGATGTAGACAGTGATGTGACATTTACCTTCAGCGGTTATTAACGTCTTGACATTAACAGATCAAACCTGCTGGTTAATAATGAGCTTTGGTCGCCATCTGACTAACGAATGATCCTGACACTCCTGTCACCTCCTCCTGTCAGAGAGAAAGGTCAGTAGGAAAGTCAAGGAGGCTGAGACGCATGTTTATACATGGATGGACTACAAGATTACACTGAACAAAGTTGACTTATGTTAAAATATTCATACCAAATGAAGGGTGTTGCTTCACTCTGCCACTTAATTGCAGAGCTATGACCAAGTAACAATCATACAAGTCAAGAGTGGACTATGATCTGACATTTCTATGTACGTGTACAATATGTCATCGAGTCATGACAAACTTTTAAATACGAAATAATGTCAATGGAAACATTGTCGCCTCACAGCAAGAAGGACCCAGGTTTGAGTTTGTATGTTCTCCCCGTGTTCACGTGGGTTTCCTCCGGGCGCTCCGGTTTCCCCCCACATTCCAAAGACATGCAGGTCAGGTGGATCAGAGACTCTTGTCCATAGGTATGAATGTGAGTGTGAGCGGTTGTCTGTCTATCTGTGTTAACCCTGCGATGGACTGGCGACCTGTCCAAGGTGTTTCCCTGCCTTCCGCCCAGTGCATGCTGGGATAGGCTCCAGCTCCCCCTGACCCTGAATAGGAATAAGCAGGTTAAGAAAATGAACGAATGAATATCTGCGGAGGATTGTCAGGGGTTGCTGCTGTCTTTGCAAATATCAAATGGCAGCATGAACAACTTATTTATGGATGGTTTGCTCTTGGTTCTTGTTAAAACAGGAACCAAGATAGATAGATAGATAGATAGATAGGTAGATAGATAGGTAGGTAGATAGATAGATAGATAGATAGATAGATAGATAGATAGATAGATAGATAGATAGGTAGATAGATCGATAGGTAGATAGATAGACAGGCGAGACAATAAATATTAAAATGAAGTTAGCAAAGTTTACTTTTTAGGATGATTTTGAAGAAGAGGAGAGTATTGGACCCCATTGTCACTTCAAATACTTGAATGGAATCCATTTGATTTTCTGTAATTTAATTTACCCAGTTATTAAACCTTTTTTTTATTACATACACAATCACTGCTGCTTCTCAGCTCTTAGGTGGCAAGATGAAAGACAGGCATAATGATGTAGGATAGCTTTATACAGATAAATCGAAACCAAGGCAGTGATAAAGGGAATAGGCAATTGCCTTTAAATTTTAAAACTTTAAGCCCTTTAAGTTCAAAGCACAAGCCTGCAAATGTAGATAAATAGTAGGCTACTAAGTCTGATTTGCTGTGTGTGTAGGCTATGAAACAGTAAACCGAGTGATGTAGTGGTAAATAAATCATCATAAGGCAAACCACCGTTTTCAGAAAAGCATGAATTTATACTTTTCCTCTACAAGAGACTCTATCTTCATGTAAGGTACATTAGTTTGATTCTACTTACTATGATGTAGCTATACAATGAATTTAGGTAATAAAGATATATGTCAGCCTAAAAAGGTCGGCAAAAGCCCCAAATATAAAGTTGCACTACATCCCTAAGTCCCATACACGAAATATGAAATGTAGTGAATTAAAAGGAATAGAATTTATTGTATCTTTATTTATTTATTAGTATTAAATGAGTGAACTGACGTTTCAAACGACTTCAACTGAGCTCCTTATATGGGCAAGCGCGTCCAACGCACGTTTGCTTTTATTTCTAAACAACAATGAAGTGTAATATTTGAAAAACAGCCGCACCGCCGGTGAACCACGGGCCACCAATCATTTGTAGTCTGCACCTAAAAGCGGCTTTTGAATCCCTCCTTCTTTCCCCACCTCTTCAAACTCATTGGTTGGCAGCGGAGCGGCGACAATGTTTAATGCGCCGTGCGGCGTCCGGAGTTCAGTCAGCGAGAGGAAGCGCTCTGTGTGGCGAAGGCTGTCCGACGTGCGCAAAATACCAACATACAGCTGTGTTTTATATCCACGAAAATACCCCCTCTTTCCCCGACAGCTATAGAGACACCCAGGGCGGAATGCGACGTTGTTGCTGAGCGCCTCTTCAGCTGCTGTCTGTCTCTCTGTGGACTTTTTATTTTTTTCCCGGGGGACGGCGGACAAGGACAAAATGCCACTGGAGGAATCAGTCACCCAGCGCTGCTCCGGCCGGGATCAAAAACACTGAGCGCTTCTCCGATATTCTCTTTTGGAATCTGCCTTATTTCTCATCTGGATTTTTTTTTGTTTTCTTTTCCACACTGTCTATTTCTCCAAACAGTCCCCCCCCCCGTGAAGCGCGGTGACTCACCGCAGGCACCAGGCGAGCCGCTGCATCCTAATCAGACAGCGGAGAGGACTTGAGCTCATTG
>OMLI01019245.1:4937-15907 GCA_900302605.1 Rondeletia loricata
CCCGGTGAATCCCCCACCGATGCGGCAATATCGAGAGGATCCAATATTTTCTCCACCATTGCACCTACGATTCCGACCAATGATGTTGCCTCGCAATGCTGGATTTAACCCACGTGATGTCAGATTTAACCAATCTGACAATAAAAGGTATTACGCAATAGGTTTTTAGAAAAGGTGTGGTTTACAGGTAAAACCCAATTTTTCCCATAAGCAATAGGAGGAGCAATAGGAGGAGCACTATTTTTATAAAAAGCCGTGTCAAAGCTGAGGAGCTCAGAATTCCCGGGATTTCTCACTGCCTATCTTATCTGTACGCTGTTGGATTGCAAATAAAGGATCGTATCTGACTCTGCTGGACTTAGAACTTTTCTTCAATCTCTCCACCTGCTCAAAGGAATTACAACACTTAGAATATTTTCAGAGGACATCCAGAGATAGCTACATCTGTTTGTTCTTCAATGATTTATGGACGAGTGGAATACCTTATTTTTTCCAGCTAATTAATATTACTGGGAGACTTTGAAGTATTTTATTTTTCTACTAATTGGGGATTTTTTGATAACATTGGTCAAACTAATTGGACACAACAGATAAAGGTGCAGTTGATCTGGTATGGGCTGTGCCTTGATAGGCTAATCATCCATTTCATGAAGGCATCTCACATATTCATTTGTATGCTCTGATGTGCCTTGCCAGATCTAAGAATTTAACGATTTAACCGGGCACGCAGACTAAGAATACATTCACACAGTTGCAGGGAGGAGGAGGGTTGCACACATAACACACTCACCAGGGAGCTGCTCAGTACTACACAGTCTTTTACTGTTTGCCACTGAGTAGCTCCACTGTAGCATTTGGCCGTTATGTGTATTGCTCAGTAGCTGTTGTCTGACCCTTGAGTTGTTCACTTCCCCCGCCCAGATTTGACCAACCGGGATTTTTTATTGCCAACCTTGCGGTCACATGCTTGCCTGGGGTCATTAGGCCAACACTGCTCATTTGCAGAAGGTAGTTGTGTGTCTGTTTTATATATTTCAGAAATGATCTGTGTGTCTGTGTGTCAGCAGGAAAAATAAGCTTGTCTCTACAGCTGCAGGCTTGTTGAGGCAGAAAGCCCAGCAGGTTCTGATCACCAGCGAGAGTGAGGACGACTCAACATCTGCTCCAAAACGTTGCAAGATTGCGGTTCAAAGGAAGAGAAACTCTGAGTAAGCACTCAGCCAGTCAGTCTGTTAGTCCACCTATCAATCAGGTGAATAGTGTGTGATACGTAAAGGTCCTCAATAATTGTTGTAACCATCAGCTCTCTTCCTCTTCCTCCTTCTTTCTCTCAGTGCTGATCTTCCTTCTGATGTCCGCTTTGTTACCCACCGTAGGGGAGCAGTTGCCTCCAAACCCAAATTCCCTAAAGCCACCGTCAATGTACTCAACTCTTCAGATGACTTTGCCCCGAGAGAAGGTGCTTCTGGTAGCCGTAGGATTCGTCGGCCTTCCAGGTCGAGGGCCCCCCTGGCACTTATGATCTCAAGTGCTGAGAACTCTGTGAATGCTGCAGGGTCTGCCAGCTCTGCCATCAACCCCTTCCGAGAGATCTCCCTCAACGAGTCTGCAGACCACAGCCTCGGACCCTGTCCCAGAAAACCCCTCTTCTGCTCCACACCCTCAGCGCGCCCCCTCAGCAAACGGCCACGCCTTAAACCGCTTCCCATCAATCATCAGTCCTCCACCTCTCCGTCCATCTCAGTAAGCCATATAGGTCTTTTGAGTACATCCCAAGAAGATATGGATTCACCAGGGCAACCCTTCTCCCCACCGCATTCTGCACCAGTTGGGGAGCTCCGCTCTGGGGAAAAGCAGCAGTCAACCCTTGGTGAGCCACAGAAAGAACCGGGCACACATCAATGTGTAGAGCCCTCTGGCCATTCAGTCATGAAACAGAGGAGCATGAACAGAAGTAGCTGTAGTGAGGGAGCCAAAAGCCAAAATGAAGCCACAGAGACCCAAAATGGGGGCGAAGTACCAAGTCAAAAGCCGCTCTCTCTGGTTTTGTCAGAAACTGAAGGCAGCAGCCATTTTGTGTCAGCGGCAGGAGGATTAGAGTGGCTCGTAGAGGCTCTGAAGGACAATTGTTTGACCCAGCGCTGCACGGTGCAGCTTGAGAGAGTTGACAAACTGACCGAAACTCTGCTTCACAGTCAAACCACCTACTCCTCCTGTTTGGACCATTCAAGCTCAGTCCACAGCCGGCAAACCACTGACCGTTCACAGTCTTTTCAGCTTGTTGTGTCTGTGAACAGCAATGCAACCAGTGAATCTTCACAGTTGGTAAACAGTTGTGACTCTACTGACCATGCACCTTCAGTGACTGACAGTCAAAGCATTAACCTTTCACGGTCAGTTGACTGTAACCAGTCAGCTGAACACACAACCACGGAGGAATCCACTGAGCAACCAACATCAGTAGTTAGTATTGAATCTACCCAACACACAGACAACAGTGTTGAGTTTATTACTGACGCGCGATCGCCACAAAGCCGTTCCGTTGAGCAGACACTGTCTAGTTACCCAGGCACTGAAGAGATGGCAGTAGCAATGAAGGAGAAATATCTCGCTAAGAAATGCACAGTTCAGCTCAAACGAATGGCTTTATCACAGCTGACTGTAACTCAGCAGCTCAAAAAGTTCACACACCCTGATGGCCACACGATTTCAAGGAAAATTGATAGAGAGATGGCCTCTGACACACAGTCGGTATACAATAGCCGTTCTGTTGACCAGACACAGTCTATTGGCCCAGGAACTGAAGAGAGGGAAGCAATGCTGAAGGAGAAATGTCTCACTGAAAAACTCACAGTTGAGGTAAAGAGAGCGGCTCTTTCCAAGCATAAGGAAACTGTGCAGCTCAAAGACACCACACTCGAGTCACCCACAGATGTTTCGAAGTCTGAGAGTGACCACACGGCTAACACCCACCAACGTAATCGACGCACTCGCTCCATGAAAGTCAATATGAAAAAGAGGGGCTCCACTAATTCTGAGGACAAAATTTCCTCGGACAATGAAGAAATTGTAAGAAATCCTCATGACATTCTTCCCAAAAGAAAGAAGGCCTCTCTAGCTGCTAAAGAGAAGAAGAGGAGGCGCATGTCCACGGACCGACCTGGGACGACCAGGAAGGCATGTGTGAGCGGTCTGAATGTGAGTCGCTGGAAAAACAAAGGCAACACCAGTACATGCATTTTCCAGAGCCGGCATGCAGAGCGTAACAAGGTTGTGGACTGCAGCATCAATGAACTGTTGTCTACACACCACAAACAACCCAAGGTGAGAATAACACAAACACAATATGCGTACTGTGCCTTCATCCCCCCCTTCACATTCATTGCATTAGATGGTGACTTTCAACTGTATTTCTACATTGCATGTCCACTTCTCCACAGCAAGCCCAGTGAAAGTGAAAACCAGACTGTTTACCCCTTAAGCACTTTTCTGAGCTGAAGAACAACATTAACAAATGAGGAAAGTTTGTTGCTATGGAAAGTCATGGAAATGTGGCATTTTACATCAGGACAATGGTGGGAACCTTGCATCATGGTTTACAGCACTTGATGATCATGATCATTTTCTACAATGTTTTTTATTGAGCAGTATCTATTTAATAATGGAAGTAAATTCTGTTATTGTGGATATTTAACCTTACCCTTACCCTTAATCTTCACACCTTACCAAATTTTAACATAACTCCCATAATACGTACTCGTATTCAGAAAGAACTACTCCATTTACTCTATCTTTAACTACTAATGTCAACATCTGAGGAAAAATCTCCTTTGTTTTTTTTTTCTTGATGTTATCTATGATCTATGATCTTTTTGGTCACGATTCACAACCGTGTTTCACATGGATTATGACTTTTTTTAGCTAGCTGTAGTTTGCAAAATATTTGTAGCTTTCATAGTTTTTGAATGTGATCTCAGTATTCTACAATTCTACTTCTGGTGACGATTTTGCCAGTGAAATAACATGGAGAAACCAAAACAAATGTCACTGAGACGAATATGCCATGGGAGTGCACAGAATCGTACTTGCTTTAATACTTACATTGTAGCTTGGACATTGCATACACAAACCTATTCTCTGTTCAGTGTGTGTGTGTGTGTGTTTTCACTTGTGCCCCAATCCACCCTAATGTAATTAAATATTAATTACTAGGATGGACACAAAATGGCCACTGCAAAATGGCCACGGATGGGAGCTGTGACATCAAGTGAGAAAGTGTTAAATCTGTCCTGTCTAGGAGCTGCATGGCACCAGTGTGGTTTTCTCTACGCCAGTGAGAGCCAGCCGGCTCAACCTCAACCTCTCCTCTCTGTTGGCTGACCTCACACCTGACACACACACCTGGAGCCGCCTCAAAGCCGCCCTCTCTGTTCACCGCAAAACCAAGGGTAAAACACACAACTAGGTTGCGATTTGTCACTCAGTTGCTCTGGATTGTTGAAATTTTATGTTGCCAAAAGGTTCAATGACTGTTTCCTTACGCTGGATCTTTGTTTCCTCCTCCCTTTCTTTTCATATCTCTTCTTGTCTCTCTCTCTTTCTGTCCCTCTCTATCTCTCTCTCTCTAGTGCTCCTCACTCCAAGGAGTTTCCCTCCACCCATGCCAAGCTCTACTGGAAGGGTGGAGCTAGCAGATGTCAGTCAGGATCTCTTTGCCACGCCCCTTCGGACGGCACTCTCCGAACGCTTCCGGTCACAGCTGCTGAGGAGTGCTTCTGTGGTACTACACACACACACGCAGAGTACACATTTTCAACTCTGTAACACGTACAAGCACACATACACTAACACAGCCATGCACATACAAACATATGCTTGTGCAAAAACAAACACACACACACCATCTACAACTTTGTAACACACACATACACTAATGCAAGCATGCACATACAAACACATGCATGCACATACAAACAGATGGCCTTACAAACATGCACACACATTGCTACACCCCCTCTCACCACTACACACCACAGTCTTACACATATACACACGATAGAAACCTCCTAGCTGTGTAAGTGTGTAGCCTCCTGTCCTCCTCTACAGGCGTGTGAGGATGCTGATCTGTCGGATGCAGAGAAGGTGTATGTCGAGTGCGGCCAGCAGGGCCCTCTGCCCTGGGAGGAGTGTATTCTGCCTCAGCGTATGAAACTGTGTAAGAAGATAGGGGAGGGAACCTTCGGAGAAGTCTTCTCCACCACCAACACGTCTGGAGACATCGTCGCACTCAAAGTACGTGTGTGTGTGTGTTTGTTTCTGTATTAGGCCTTGGTAATGCAAAGGACCTAACAATGCAGTATATATCACAGACACCATATTGCATCCTAATTGTGCCTTTGTTACAACCCAGTGTACTGTTTGGTAAAAGAGGGTTTCATTCAGATTTTACTGTTTGAAACAAATGTCTTTTATCTTTAGAGCAACACTTTTGTGCTCAAGGTATCTCATAATGTAGATGATACAATGCATAGATTTATTAAAAATAATTAGCGCAGTGTGTGTGTGTTATCCACTAAAATGATGCTCCTTGTCTTGATAGATCATTCCAGTAGAGGGCAGTGAGAAGGTGAATGGAGAGGACCAGAAGACCTTTGAAGAGATTCTCCATGAGATTATAATTTCCAAGTAATTAGTACACCGATTGTGCTACAACTTGTACTGACATGGTTTCATACTAATGCATGTAAAATGGCAACACTAACTCTACACACTACTCTATTGGCGGGATTACCAAAAGGCACCTTCACAGTAGTTGTTGAGGGAAGGGAAAAAGTTGTTCATTTCCCTCACTCAGATATTTTCTAGTCTGTCCAGGTATTCAACATTTCAGTTTGAACCCTGCTTCCTTCATCTTCAGGCCACCACCACCACGGCTACTAACACTAATCTCCTATATTTGTGGCAGACAACTTGTGACTACAACGTGTAATCCTAATAAGTTCGGTGGTTCATAGAATCTGAAAGGCTCAATTTAGCTGTACCCAAATGGGTTTTGGTGAGCCAGTGGGCATATTAATTTATCTTGGAAATGGGATGAGAATTGCTGTTGAGCAGCTGAGACACTAAAGTCTGAAACTGCTGACAGCTGACCAACGCGAACTAAACAAGAGCCATCATGTTGGAATAATGATTAGTGTGTTTTTCTACCAGGGAGCTGAGCAGCCTGAAAGAGAAGCAGCAGAACCAGACTCACGGCTTTATTGGACTCAATGAGTAAGCACTCTCTGTCGTCCTTCTCTTATTTCTCTCCTCTGCTTTCTCTCCTCAACTTTCCTCAGTAGTTTTGAATGGAAATGTGACTTGATGCGTCTGTTGTTCCCTCCCAGTCTCCACTGCGTACGAGGCTGCTACCCTCCAGCCCTCCTGGCTGCTTGGGACGCCTTTGATCAACAGAAAGGCTCTGAGAATGACAGACCAGGTCAGCGGGAGAAAAGGATATTCACATTTGTTTCACATTCAGTGCGCATTTCCCGTAGCAGAAGAGTGCAGTGCAACATGTCGTACACTTTGCAGTGATTGATGAAACTTGAGGAGGTGTTTCTTTGTCTTGACTGGAGCTGTCTTTGTGTCTCTTCTGTTTAGATTTCTTTGAGAAGGAACAACTATTTCTAATCCTGGAGTTCGAGTTTGGAGGCAGCGACCTCGAGAACTGCAATGGAACGGTAAAGGCACACAACATGATGGAACTTAAGCCCAGTTGGGCTATGTGTTGACAACTCCATTCCCCTCCATTAACCGCTATTTAAATTGTGACCAATGAGGGGACATTTTGCACTTGCCTGGACTGAAAATGAACAGTTGCAGTTTAGTATGTCTGCATTCCAAGTTCTCTTATCTTTCAAGATAACCACTCTCATTACTGAACACTAGGTTAAACAAGCACGAATACGTTGAAGCCCACGTATGCTCTGACATGATCAAATGGACCGGATGCATAAAGATGGCTGTCTCCTGGATTGATGTCATTACATGTCATTTTTGCATAGCATCCAAATGTCTGTATCCACTCTAGCCAGCAGATACGCTGGGTGTATAATAACAATAAATAAATGGGGAAATTAATTATCTAATCAATACTCTGTTAAATATTTGATTGGGATGTGAAACTACATAGGGCACCTTTAATTTAACCCATTCCCTTTCTTGTATCATCAAGCTGGCTAATTTAGTGGTGGCAAAGAGCATCCTTCACCAGGTCACTGCTGCCTTGGCTGTAGCTGAGCAGGAGCTTCACTTTGAACACAGGTAGTGTACACACACACACACTGTAGCCACCATAATGGTCTGTACGTAGGTTATTCTGGTTGTGATTGGTGTTTTGTTTGCTTGCTTATGCGTGTGTCAGTGTGATGGATGTTTCGTCTGTGTCTATGACTAGAGCTTTATCCCCCTGTGCTGTTCTCTGTAGGGACCTCCACTGGGGCAACGTGCTGGTCAAAACCACCAAGAAGAAGAAGGGGAGCTTCCTCCTGAATGGAACAACCCACTCTCTGGACACCAGAGGGGTGCTTGTCCGCATCATTGACTACTCGCTCTCCAGACTAGAAATTGGTCAGATATTACTTAACCCTCCCCACCCTCTTCTTGCTTGCTGTCATGTTTTGAGGAGCTTCTTGACTGATCTCTAGCACAAAATATTTGGCCATATGGTGACTGACTAACTTGTACTATGTGTTGATTATCACTGGCAGTTGAACATTGTGCAGTATTAATAAAAACCGTGAGCACTATGATAAGTGTATGTATCCGTCTGTCCAGACGGCCTGACGGTGTCGTGTGATATCTCTGCGGACGAGGAGCTGTTCATGGGCCAGGGAGACTACCAGTTTGACATCTACAGGCTGATGAGACAGGAGAATGGGTCAGTGGGTTTGTGTGTCTGTGACAAATTCACCTAATGTGCTGTGTAACTTGAGTCTCTGTGTGCTTGAAAGGTGGTACATGTGTATACATCAATATGTCATTGTCAAAGGGATTGGTATAATTACCGTTAACAAATGAGACCATGGTCGAGACGATTAACAGCCTCTGTCTCACGCCAGTGGTATTGTTAGAGCCAGGGTGTCTCAAAATTAGTTCAGCTTTCTGCCGCAAAGAGGATGTTGCTTCTTGTCCCCCTTCCCTGCTCTGCCTGTGTTCTTTCTCTTTCTCTTTTCTGAAGAGGATAAACATGTTGGATATGATTTTTCCATCAGCCTTTCACTTGTTCCACCATCTGCCATTACGAAAAACTGTGTCATAAAGCAATTCAGCCAATTTCCTGCCAAAATCCACAGTGTAAAATGCAGGATAGAGGCTGCCGATCTTCTTGGCCATAATCGTGTGTGTGAGAGTGTGAGAGAGAGATGGCCTGACACCGCTCTTTGTGTCCATGTCTCCCCCCACCAGTAACAACTGGAGTAACTACCAGCCCCATTCCAACGTGCTGTGGCTCCACTACCTGTGCTCCAAGCTGCTTTCCATGAAGTACCGGCGGCCAGGAGGGAGGGGCGCCAAGGACACGCGAGAGGAGCTCACTCGTTTCCATGACAACATCCTCCAGTACCGCTCCGCCACTGAGGCGCTGCAAAACTGCCCGATGTTTCAGTAGGACGTGAGCGTTAAACACACAAGTGTGAGCACGCCCACACACAGAGGCTGCCACTCTTTTGTAGTTTGAACAGGGTGCAGTTAAACTAAACATTGAATCACTGTGTAGAAGTGCCTGACATGTTTAAGAGCCTTGTTTTTACTATTGTTAGTTGAACTTCATATATCTTGATATAAAATACAGATATTTTTGTGTAGGGGTCATTGCCTCAAAAGAGGGTAGCCTACTGAAATATCTGTACATGTGATATGACTTAAAAGTGCAGAAATGCAAGTACATCGTTGAATAAAGTCATTGATGACGCATCTGTGTGTTTTGGTCGTCTTGTTCTTGTTTCCTTTGGTCCCCGCCAGTCCGCCTGAATGGCCTCTGACATGTAAAAGACTACGTTAATGATCCCCTTCTAAAACGACTGAAATGAAGGGTTGTCTCCGGTCTAAACAGTAGACTATGTGAGCTTGTCCCGGTCTGCTGTCCCCAGCATGTCCACGATACCAGAAACAAACACCTCCTAATAGGGAAAAAACGGAGACTTCAATGCACCAGCATGAGTGTGGTGTGCAGGGGACCTCAGATCTGGAACAAGCTGGAGGAACATATGAAAGAGTTACGATCCATCTCCACTTTTAAAAATAATTTGAAAAAACATCTGTTAAGTTCATATAAATAATCTGATCTGGGATCTAGAATTGTTTTTATAGTATGTGTTTTTGTATGTAAAGTATGTATGTATCTATATATGTATATTAAGTTTTATGTGTATGGCCCCCTATCACAAGCTTTAAGTAGCTTCTTTGGGTGGCCAATTCACACACACCCCAGCTTGTCAATAATAAATATTATTTCTGTATCTGCTTATATGTGAATGAACAAAGATTTTTTTTTTAATTAATATGACAGTCCTATTGTAGAAATAGTTGAATTATTGTGTGTACAATAATATTAATTCTGTATGCATATATGTGTGTGAATAAATAAACCAATGAATATAATGGACATAGTCATCTGACAGCAACTATTAAAACAAAACCCATCTGATATGTATTCATGCAGCCGATTCAAAGTAACAGTCTGACAAAAGCTACGGTTCCACTTTTATCATCTGATCAAGCCAGAATGCATTAAGTGATGGGTGTGGATGCGCAAAAAAACAAAATCTGATTTTGCTCACATTGGTATCGAATCTTCAAAACCCGATCTGGAAGTGGTCAGGCTCACATTGTGATCACAATAACTTATAACAAGTAAACCTTATTGTCATGTTATTTGTTATGACAATTAAAAACAGCTAACTTATTCAAATATCAAAAACAATTCTCAACACCATACTATTTTGTAAGAAAAGGTCTTGAAATATAGCTCATAACTTCATTCGTTTCCAATAATGTGCTCTACCTCGATGCTAGCTATCATATTGCATCTTAAGTAGGTGGCAGGCTTATTAGCAGGTGGATAGTTTGTTTTGGAATGAAACTTCAATTTCACACACCTGTAATGTTTGTGTGTTGGACGTGATTTCTAGACACCACTGAAAAATAATGGGTTCACTCACATGGTTAACGTTTTCTTGCTTTGTTATACCAGTATACAAAGAATAAACACATAGAAAAAAAAATATTTTATTCAATTAAGATTACTATACATTTTTGCATTGAAACAAGCTTAATTTTGGTATGGTCAGTCGTGTGTGTGTGTCTGTTTTTGTTCTGAGAAGGATCTTGACTGAATATGTTTAATGCCTCCATACTTGAAGAGATATCTTAATGTGACACTTGTTGGTTAAGAAATGTACACGTTTGCTTCGAGTCATGTGATGACATTCGACCAATAATTGCGTTACAAAAGGAAGACGGCTTTAAAAGCAAATGGAGACATTCCAAACTATACAAACAAGATCCAGGGGTTTGTTCTGAGAAGAGGTCAGGCATGTGTTCGAGAAGCACTTTTTGGTTGAGCTTTGAGGCAATGTGTGAGAGATGGCCTTGCTGGTGATGAGCCTGTATATCTGTTAATGTGGCTGTGTCTGTATATGTGGGAAGCAAACGTGTATAAGAAGCAATGGACTGTATATGGAGACATGTACTTGCAGCTGCTAAGTGTGTGTGTGTGTGTGTGTGCGCGCTCAGAAGGAGAAGTATTTGGTGAACCACTCCTGTTTTAGCCCCTCTGTCCCCCTCTGCTCCAGATACGGGCCCCTAAAAAACACAGGAAACAATCAGACACGTTGACTTTTTGAATCGTAATGATACATCGCTACTCTCTGGCTCCGTGATGCGAAAATGCCGATACCTGATTGGCTGGGCCTGCAGGTACGGGCGCG
>OMLI01019250.1:8065-27603 GCA_900302605.1 Rondeletia loricata
CTGACACACACACACGCACGCACAAGCACATCACACACACACAAACACACACACACACACACACACACACACACACACACACACACACACCCACACACACACACACACACACACACACACTCCTCCTCAGTGTCCTCATGCATTCATACATCACGGTCTTAGCAATGCTTTGAAATACATTCCAACTATTTCTATCTCAGATCTATGCTACAACATCAACTTGATACAAAGCCTGCCAGGACAAACATTTGTATTTAGAGTAAACTATTTCTGCACTGTTTGTTCACTGCTGATAGCGGCCTTTTGATTTTTTTGGTTGCGTTTCCAACGAGACAGAGCCCCCTCCCGTCCTGAAGGCCCCTGTCAATGTGAGTTCATCTGTGGGAGCCGTGGCTGTGCTGTCCTGCCGGGTGGAAGGCTCCATGCGCCACAATCTGACCTGGCACAGAGCGGGTCGTACCATCCTGGCCCGCTCAGGGAGGGTGAAGCTGCTGTCTGACTCGTCCCTGCAGATCAGCGGGGTACGGCCTCAGGATGCTGGGGAGTACCACTGTGTGGCCACCAACGCCCACGGAGACAGCAGAATCACCGTGTGGCTTCTCGTCCCAGGTACGGTAGGACGAAACACCAAAGGTCATCTGCTTAAACACTTAACACACCGGGGCCTCATGCCTCCTTCAGGCATCCATCATCTGGTTTCCATTACTGGCCTAAACCTCCCTGCAGTCGGATCGAGCCACGTCCTCGTCAGAACATGTTTCACATCAGCCAAAATTGATGCGTGTTGAAAATTGCGGCTTCTATCGTGGGCATGGCCTCAGATGTTTGTAGAGTATTTCAAAAGCAGCCAAACAAATGCGAAACATGTCGCTGGCTGTGATCCGCCAGTCATGATGTCAGAACACTCTGGTAATTGCATTCTAGCCCAGACTATCAGAGGTTTACCGTTGCTAAGCCCACGATAGGAGAGGCATGTTATAAATGACATCATATAGCGGTGACAAGGCTCTGCGTCATCGTCAGTCTTTTCCCCTCTGTTTGATTCCACTGCAGAGGCTCCTTCTGTGGTAGTCAGCCCCCAGAGCCAGGCCTTCTCCCGAGGGGATGAGATCCGCCTCGTCTGCTCAGCGTCCGGCTCTCCCCCCCCCCAGCTCTTCTGGAGCCATGGAAACATGTTCCTCACTAATCGGCCGAGGTAAAGGAACGCTCTGCCCACTCAACACCTCCGGCACAGAGGCCTCAGAGAGTCATTAGATTCCACTTTAACTGCATGCACAGTTGCCACATCTTGTTTGCATCACTTAGGAGATTTACATCTAACAACATAGAATAGTACTTTGTATGACCGTTTCAATGCATATTCAAAGAAAATCTGTCTCACGCTACCCAAGAATAGCAGGAGGGTTTTGAGATGCATTTCACTGATACATCTGCACATGTAATCATGAAGAATCAACAAACATGAATTCGTCATGGACGATTTCTGTCATCTATTACGTGATACAGATTGAGCCTAAACCAACATGGACTTCTGACCATTAGAGGGGCCCTCCCAGAGGATGCTGGGAACTACACATGTCTGGCGACCAATGAGGCTGGGACTGCCTCTCGGTCTGTGTTGCTCACTTATGCAGGTAAATCAAGATATGGCTGCAGATGTCATTTTGAGGACGTTATGATTTGAATGATCTGTTCTACCATTTGAAGTCTCATTCAACTAAGTTTTTTGTTCTAAATCACAATTTCTCTTGGCATACATTTTTAGAGTTCCCAATCGAGGACTTTTTTTGTCGTTGACTGTCCTTCAAGAGCATGTGATTAGAATTAATTTGTTAATGATTCCCAGTGTCAGTTTTGCTTTAGCTTTATTAGGGCTCAGGTAGATGTTGCCACATGTTTCCCTGTCACACACAATAGGATGTTTCTCTCCTTGTGTGGTGAGGGCTGACAGTCATGGGCATGACGTTTTAGTCTGGGTGTCAGTTAGTGGTTGACAGAAACCTCAACGCTGATGGACAGCATCTCCCTGGGGCCTGCCGGTATTATACACACTTTTGTTCCTGAATGTCATTTTTAACAATATTGATCTGTCAAGACAGCAAGAGCCCGGTCAAATACATAATCTCATCCTTTCAGCTCAGCTGTCTTCCTGCTCCAAAATCATCTATCTCTGCTCTGTTGACACACATGGCATTTTTTGACGCTTTTCCATTAGCTTTTCCATTTCCATTTCCATTTCCAAAGTGTGTGAAATGTCAGCTTTGCTTCTATATTTACCTCATACTGCAGCCCAGTGAGTTTGCTGATTTAAACTGACTTTACTTTACTATTATTGGCACACATACAGTAGCATTGTGTGCAAGTCTGGCAATTTGGTATTAAAAAAAAGAAAATAAAAGAAAGTTGATTAGTTGAACTCTATCTGTTCCTCCCTTTCCTTCCTCCAGAGGTACCTCGTATAACAGTGGTGCAACAGGTTGTGCTTGTGGCTATTGGGGGTGATGCTACTCTGCAGTGTCAAGCCACAGGTGTCCCCCCTCCCCTTGTCACATGGTACAAAGGTAAATGATGGTCAAACACATTACATACATTAAAAGTGATGACAAAAATGGCCATGTTAGAGACCAACAGGTGTATTTGTGTGTGTGTGTGTGTGTGTGTGTGTGTGTGTGTTTCCAGGTGATCTCGAGGTGGGCTCTGCCCCTTTTGCTGAGCAGGATGTATACCGAGGGGTCCTGCAGATTCGAGGGGTCCAGGAGATGGACGCTGGAGAGTATCGCTGTGTGGCCAGCAGCTCTGCTGGATCCTCCTCTGGCGCTGTCATTCTGGAGGTCGGAGGTGAGAGCAGCTGCATGACAGTAAGGTTACGAGTAGATACAGCATGAGGCGTCATGTCTCCTTGCATATTTCCATGTTCTGCATTCACATAAAGCTTATTTTTCTCACATTTCAATACACGTTGCAAATAAAACTTCTGCTTTTACCACTCTTCCCACCACAGCGGGCCCATTGTTCTCTGAGGCACCAGTTGACATGACAGCTAATGTAGGGGAGAATATCACACTCCCCTGTGTTGCCCGAGGTTTCCCACTGCCAACAGTGACCTGGCGCAGACAGGATGGCAGACAGATCCTTACTAGGACCGACAGCCGCAGTAGAACAATGCAGCTGGAGAATGGACATCTTCTAATCCAGAGTGAGTTATCCATCGAACGCTATCACAACACTGAGCTTCGGTCCACACAGGAACCTTATACAGCGTAATGGTTGCCTTGCAGATCTGACTGGCATGACTGAAATTCTCTGAGTGATTATATATAGAAGAGGTGCAGCCCCTCATATCAGATTCGGTGAATGTTTTCTTAAGAGAGGGGATGCAACAGGATACGATTGGCACCGGTAAAGCAATATAGTATTTGAATAATTCTATTTCAAAACACTGTACTGCGAAAAACAAATCCTTATGTGAGGTTCATCTCATGACTTACGTTTCTCACTCCCCTTTAAAAAGTGCCGTACATCACTCTAATGCTATGCTATCAATAATTTAGCACGAGTAGGTGTCCCTTTGTTCAAATGTTGGATATTTCATTTTGAAATGAAACTGTTCATTTCTGCTTCAGTGGAGGAAAGGAGGCTGTTTAGGCTTTCCATCAGGGTGAAGTCAGTTTCAGCTGTGAACTCTGGAAGCCTTTCAGCCCACAATATGACTAATCTTGGCCACTGAAGGAGACCTTTTGTGCTCCTCAGACTAAATGTTTACAGTGTGCGTAATATTATATTGGAGTATTTGCATGGATTGCTGAAGTAGACTGCTTCCATCACAGGTCCCATGTGTGGCTGCCATCTGACCTAATTAGCTCAATCTGTTGCATATGGCATTATTTTTACCTGCCATTGTTTGAGATTGCGCCGTCTCTCTGTATTGTGTCACACACTGTTCCTCACTTTTTACTTCAATGCTTACATGACTTGTCATCGCCTATTTAAACATAGGCTTGACTATCTAAACACGAGAATTGAATCATATGTTGATCTTCCAACATATGATCTCCAGAGAATTTACTAAGTGGGACATGTGTGTCAGCAGGCAGACAGCTGAGACAAACCCATTAATCCCATTATGTTCTATATTTAACTCTAATTACAGAGCCGTCAGACCAATAATACCACTCATTGTTGAGTGGAGGATTTATCACCAGAATGATATATGTGTTGTTAGCGTGCACTTGTCATCCATTCTAGACAATCATGTTCCTTTCTCAATGAGTATAGATACTGTCTATGCTTATTTCAACTTTATAGGGTGTGATGTGTGCGTAAATCAGTTTTCTCTGTGCTGTTTGACTGTGTGTTTGACTACAGGTGTCTGGCTGGATGATGAAGGACTGTACACCTGTGAGGCCAAGAACCAGTTTGGAACCGTCAAAACTGAGGCCAGAGTTAGTGTCACTGGACTGGGTAGGCTTGTCTAGTCTGTCTTTTCTCTCTGCAGTAGCACATTTATTAGAAACAACGGCAGCAACCGCAAAGTTTCAAATTCTCCTGCAGCTGTTAAGTATTTATATATCTCTTTTCATGCAATGATATCCCTGCCTCTGTCTGCAGAGCCCCCTATCTTGGCCCATGGCGCCCCAGTTATCACCGCTGGGATTGGTCAATCCCTGAGTATTCCTTGCATGCTATTGGACGGAATACCTCTTCCGGAAAGACATTGGTCCCAAAATGGAAAACCTGTAAGATCGGGCAGTACTAAACACTCATACATGTCCGTCACATTGATAATCTGTCTGTTATTGTTTGACAGTAGTCCTTTCCTCTTCATAGGTGCAGCTGAATGGGAGAACCTTCCTGAGGAGTGATGGCAGCCTGTACATTGAAAGAGTCGTCCCAAAGGATGCTGGGACATACGTCTGCACCGCTGTGAATGTAGCGGGCACGATGAACATCACGGTCAGCCTGGAGGTCCATGGTGAGAGGGCATGTGTAGTCCCAACTCCCTATACAGTTTTCACCATGCTAGAGACACCGGCTCATCTAGACAGTCGGTTCAAGAATGTGCTGACTCAGCGTGGAAAACAACAATACGTCAATGACTTGACCACCTGCTGTCATCGTAGTGAGAGGGTTCCATGTACCGCATGCTTTGATGAATGGGGTCATTCTGTTCATGGGCCCGTAATGACAGACAGGCCAGATTACGGTTCATCATCAGTTTGTAATGAAGAAATGCCTTGAACACTGATGCTGCTGACTAGCTAAGGCCAGTGATAATTCTATGGGCGTCTTGTTCATTGCCAGTCAGACAGCTGTATTTTGTGACCTACTTCTTCCACAGTGCCCCCTGAGATCAACGATGGTCCGTACCACTACATAGCCAACGAGGGCGTAGCCATCACACTATCATGTGAGGCCAGCGGAGTTCCCAAGCCAACTGTTGTCTGGTCCAAGGTAGGATGTCACGCTTGCAGTCCAAATCTGCTTCTCTTATGACTGTTTTGGCCACATCCCATGAATCCATGCATGACTAATGGACTCGTTCTGATTCCCACAACACAATCCAGTGAGGATCACACTTGGCATCCATTTATCTTAAGATTAATCTCCATTAAGACATTGTAAGTCATTTTTGAAATAATAGCTATATCATGCAGGTTACAGTCTAAACAAAGCGATAGAAGATTAAAAATTAAGAATGGAGAATGCTATCTTGGGATGTCATTTGAAGTCCAGAACCAGGGCTATAATGACATCTTGTGCCCCCCTAGAATGAAAAAGATAGACCAGATCATAAGAAGTTGTTACTGCATGTGTCATACTACAGTTATGCCTAGCTGTGTGTGACACTGACTACTCCTGGTTCGGGAATGGTGTCTTCCAGAATGGCAACAGCCCTATCAACAATGCAGGAGTGGTCAGTGGATTGTTGGAAGAGCATGATAGCAATGTTAGGCACTATCAAATGCCTTTTCCATAAGCAGATGCGATCCCAAATTACAGTTTATAGAAGAGTATGAAATGGATTTATCCACCACCAGGTTTTTTTTTTCATGCCTTTTCCCGAGCATTTTCAGCTAAGTGCTCTAGAGTCAAGTAAATGTCTGTTCGTGTCAGATAAGTGAATCTGCAAAAGCAATTTTGTGTTCAAAGGAAGTGTGTGTGTGTGTGTGTGTGTAGCAGGCTGCATTCCCGTGTGTGTTGGAGAGAGAGAGCCAGTTTAGGGGGGGCTCTTTATACTAGGCATCAAATGTTTGGGCTTTAAACTTTAAGCTCAGTTTAGTGTCCCTGTGCTGTTGTGTGCACCACTTTAATATATATTCTGGTCTTATGCCTGCTGTGTCCCCAGGGGAGACAGCCCTTACCCAGGGACCCCGTCTCTCCTCAGTCCGACCCTGATGGACGCTTCCACATCCTCCACCCCACCGCCGAGGATGCAGGCATCTACATCTGCACCGCCACCAGTCCTGTGGGCTACGCCAGCCGAGAGATCCAGCTCAGTGTCAACAGTGAGGCAAATAAATATCAACCACGTTCACCCAAACATAGCAGTCTTTTCCAGTGTTTGGCATAACAGTGACTGACCTTTGTCTATAGTTGAGGTTCTGAGTCAAAATGTCCCCCCTTTTGAAATATGTAGCAGAATGAACAAAGAGCCTACATGATGTGGTTACAACTGGTTTCCCTCTCCCCAGCCATGCCTAAGATAATGGGTGTGAGCGGCCATGACAACACAGTGAAGATGGCTGCCGAGGTGGGGACAGAGGTCATCCTACCTTGTGAGGTCCAGGGCAGCCCCTCTCCGTTGGTCACATGGAGCAGAAATGGGCAGCCCATCCCTCCCGTCACAGCCTGGTAAGAGGAAGTCTCTTCTCACAATGTAGCAGTGATGCAGTAAAATAGGTACACAGTCAACAAAGGACAAAGTTCTTCCCATACCTTAGCTCTGACTTCACTTTTACAAGGCACTCTGATTGAAGCCGGCTGCCATCCAAAGCCGCCGTTAACGGTTGGAGTTCATTTAGTGGTGCCTTTTGAAGGGAGGCAGGCAGGCAGAGGCAGCAAAAGCAACAGTCTAACGGAGAGCTGTGTGCGGCTTTACTGTTGGCTAAACTGAGGAGGAACATCTGGTCCCACATGGCTCGCTGCTTCCCGGCTCTCTAGTGTGGTCACTCTGGGTGCAGACAGGCTGACAGACTCGGGACACAGACTGGATAGATGACAGACGGACCCTCTGGGCCAGACACCAGACTGAATGGTTTTGTGTAGATAGAAGATGATGGAGGGGGTTGAAAGCTGCGGTGGTGACTGAGTCAGATATGCTCGTGTGGGGGCCAGGAAGGAGGAAATGCGGGGGAGGGATGTGCCAGGAAGAAGGGAGGAAAACTGACTGACAGAGGAAGAGATACAAGTCCTGTCTGCCTGATGTTCGTATTCCCTGGGGTGCTTCTGCCATAAAACAACATGCTGACTCTTTACTAGTCCTGTCTGATGAGAATAACACATCCCTGTGAACAACCCCCACATCAATGCTTTACATATACAGGACCTGTGGAAACTGGCAAGCTGTGCAAAGGGAGATTAATTCTCTCCAGCTATGAATAGGTTAGCTACTCCCCATACGTCCTCTGGGTCAGACGGATTGACCAGAGGGCGCTGATTGTTGAAATACCTCAGTCAGTGTCAGTGGGCGACCAGAGTTCTGCCATAGCCATGCATCATGCCCAGCACTGCACAGAGAGAGAGGGACAGAGAGAGACAGAGACAGAGAGACAGAGAAAAGCAAGACAGAGAGCTAGCCTACACTGGGTCAGCAGATCTGTTCAGTCTAGGCCTACCCTGATGAGACCAATTTGTCCCAGTTAGCCTTTGTGTCAGACTGTGTACACAGATGACTTGACACCGATGTGGGGAGTGATGGGGGGTAGATGGATAGGCGAGAGGGGAGGCTCGTTTCATGTGTGCTTGAGCTTGTGTCAGTTTTCACCAATGTAGTACCGAGCAGCGATGCTGTCTGAGCACAGACTGACCACCGCAGATGCAGTCATTTGGTTCCAATGATGGATGTTCCTAAGGCTGTTTAAGGAGGTGGGGGCATTAAGCCACATGTGCAGTTGAAATAGAGAGCTCTTTGTGCTTCCAGCTCGTTTCCACTTAAATGAACATGTTATTGTTATAATTCAGTTGCTTAGCAGACGCACTTATCTCAGATAAATCACAGAGGTGTTTATATTTGTGCATATTATGCATTTATACAGCTGGATAGCTTCTGGTGCAATTCAGGTTATGGCTGTCTACTCAAGATGCAGCACAGTAACTCATATTTTACATGCATATAACTTTTTTTTTATTACACTTTTTGTACACTGGTTACACAACCCTTTAAAGTTGATGACCTATATTTAACTACTTAATTTATTTTTTATTTCAAAGCCCAAATGCAGGATTTGTTATATCAATTATGGGTATCCATCCATAGATTCCACAGGTCCATTTTGCTCCACTGTATTTCAACTAATGTATACCTGTCACATGCTGTCACGTTTCCTGTTGAGAGCTCAGCAAATAGGTATCTTTGGTATCATGCGTGGCACTATACTGTATTTTGGATTAGACCTTTGATGAATTATTTATGTTTGGTAAGACATTATCACTTTTTAATTTGCACACTACCAGCTCATCAACAGCCTCTGGCATTAGCTGCTCTGGGAATTCACAGTCTGCAACGGTGAACAGCTCATCTTCTATTAATAATTGCAAACAGGCAGCATTGCTTCTGGAAAATTTTCCTCATCGACAAACTCAACAAATCAGTTAAATTAGTAGGCTTATATACGAGTAACATTTTTAGACCACTTCAAAACACAGTCAGTGACATCACTATAGATACCCGGGGTGGCCACTATTGGTATTTAATATTCATGTGCTCATATGGATGCATGCATGCTCAAAAATGAATGAATGGCACTAGAGTGAAATATCACTTCAAAACACACGTACAGTATACTCCCAAAACATAAAGGAGGCTGTGGGTCTTCAGTGACTCATGAAGTGTTGTGTTTTCTCCATCTCTTCACCCTTGACCCCTAACCACTCCCCAGGTTCACCGTTTTGCCTTCAGGCTCCCTGAAGATCACTGATGTGCGCCTGATTGATAGTAAACTGTACACCTGCACTGCAGCAAACCCAGCAGGCAACGTGTCCCTAAGCTACAATTTACACATTCAAGGTAACTGCATGATAGATGCTACGGGGATACATCACTTCCAAAATATGTAAGATATTTTAGCTAAATAGGTAAAGATATGGTGAAACATGTATTTTGGGTTTGTGTTTGTCTTCAGCTAAGCCTAGGATTCAGGCAGCACCTTCCCTGCTGAAAGCCCTGCTTGGCCAAATGGTGACTCTGCCCTGTGTGGTCCAGGGGGAGCCCAGCCCTGAGGTCACTTGGTTCCACAATGGGCTTCCTGTTGGGGTCAGGGACGCTGCGGCCCTCAGGATCCAGCAGGTCAGCCTTGCTGACCAGGGGACCTACCAATGTGTGGCCAAGAACAATGCTGGACAGGACACTTTGGAGATCAAACTGGAAGTTCTTGGTAAATATCTGCAGTTCAGCTTTGCCCCTCCAACACTGTTTGTTGACCCTGAGAATAAGTAGAAACGGAATAAAATGCTGCAGACATGTATATACTGAAGTACGCTTGTATAGTGAGATCTATTTAAAGTACCTTTTCCTAGTACATGCTCTTTGAGCATTTAGACATAAATGTACTGTGTCCCAGTTTTAGGCTCTGCTAGAGTCTTTAGAGTTGCTTTCTCTTGAGGAAGCTCCACACTGCAAGAGGATAAGCAGTCAATCTGGCAGTATAAGGGGTCAGCCTGGCTGTGGGTGTTAGAGGTTGATTGAGGTGCTCTCTGACCCTCAAAGGTCAATCGGTAAATCTGTTTGCCAAGGGATAGGTTGGAGGAAGTCCGAGCTTAAGTTTAACAAGAGAGTTGGGGGCACAGAAGTCAGGACCCATGAGTCACATTGTCAGCACAAATAGGACGTCATTTTCCCCTAACCTCACAGATTAACCTTTTCACTAATGCTTAGCCTGAGGTTGGTATTTAGTCAGACAAGTTTGATTTAAGCATACCAGATCTTACACCTACAACAGACTCACAGGCGCCCTGAGGGATTCTTTACTCGCTTCTTTACCTTCCACTGTAACACAAGCTGTTTTAATTTGATATTCATTGTATCAACTGCCTTTACACTTTCACCTTGCAGTTAATGTGTTTTTCTGTCCTCACAGAGGCCCCATCCTTTGCAGAGCCTGGAGATGCCATCATGGAGAAAGTAGCCAACAGCAAGGTCATCATCCCTTGCCCTGCTGAAGGTACGAAATGATTCACAGATGAGTGAGCCTTGGACTGACAGACAAGGATAGGGCAATTAAAGGTGTGGCTTTTAGAAAAGACACAATTTACAGAGTGTGACGAAAGTAAATTGTTGCAGTGGTTCCTTTTCTCAGGTATGTTTTTAGAACATGGTTTCTTTATTGCCAGAGCAAATTCCACTTTAAATGTAGGATGGGTATGTGTATTTGTGCACTGTGCTGTCGCCATAGACTTTCAGTTGTCACACTGGAAAAATGGGTTCAATAACCTTGCCATCTTAAAAGGTACACTTTCTTTCTATTGCAGCACCCAGAGACACAATGTTGTCTACTTATTTTAACATCTCTGTGAGAACAAGGTAGCAGCATCCTGGAGGAATGGGAGCACTTGCTATTTTATCAAAAGATAGAAGAGTGTTGGTGTATATCTGTGGATGCATCGATTGATGCGTGTGTGTGATTTGGTTCCTACGTTACAATCTACCAAACCTCCCTCTGACAGGCCATGCAAATAGGTATTGTATATATGGAGGCGTGCCATGGTAACAGGCTATGTTAGAGAAGGTGAGGGCTGGGACTAATGTGGAGCAACAGCTGGAACATCAGTCTGCCTGCTGCCCCAGTGAGCCACATCTGCTTTCCTCTGCGACGCGGCCTGCTGGGAGAGGAATCTTAATTACAGGCTGCTGCTGGTAGATAATGGACAGAGATGTCTGAGGTGCACCATGGAGCACAGGAAGAGGCAGATGAGTTACAATAACCCTCCCTCCAAGTCGTACAGGCAGGCAGGCTGGCTGGGAGACTGTACCAGGCCCCTTCAGAGAGCTCGCACAGGGATGCTTGAAGCTCTTGACACCCCCAGAGAAGCAGCCAGCACCAGGAAATAAGGGTTCCCTCTTCAACTGCTGGTCATATATCTGTATGGGGGAGATGCAAAGCAGTCTCTGCCAGAAGGATATTATTAATTTACAAACAAGAACATTGCATTCGGTAGAGGTAATTATTAGAGAAACACATGGAAGAGATAATCTTAGACTTCGTCAGCCCCAGCAAAGTCTCCTAATAAGACCTGTTAACATCTAAAACAGAACATCTGTATGCATTTCCTCCCAGCAATGAGATAATGAATTTGCTTCAGTGCTCCTAAACTGTGAACATGTGTGCAGTGAGGGAATGGATGATAACATCCCCTTTGGTTCTCCTGCATCTCCTGTGTTTAGTATTTTTTTGGATTGGGGATGGATGGTGTGTTTGGTTTCCACTGGCTCCTCTGTGGTGTTTGGATATGTAACACCTCTGTAAATAGACAGAGCCATGGCATTTGGATCACTCCTCTCTGCAGTGCTCTTTCATTGTGACTTGCTGCACAGGATAGCCGTGTTGTAGCTCTGTCCTTCTTGTCCTGGGAGTTGGCTCTGTGGGGTACAAGATCTGCCCCTCTACCTTTTCCCTTTCCCCCATTCCATCCTTCTCTTCTTCCCCATTCCCAGCTCTTTTCCACACAGTAATCCCCAGAGCACATCTGTTTTAGGTGCCTGAGTGCATGCTCCAGTGCCTTTGAACTGCTTGTCCAACCACTCCTATTCTTACTGCTCAAGACCCTCACTCGGATTTTGGTAATAAATCTTGATGCTAGCATTTTAAACCTTACAGTATATTGTGTTTTACTTTTTTATGTGACTCTGACCTTGAAGTCTTGAGCTTGCGGGCTGAGAGGACTCTAACCATTTTGGCAAGGTTTCCCCTGCTGTCCTGCTGTCCAACAGATAAATGTAGAGCCTGCTTTTTCTGGGCCGCTTGCCCATTACGTTCTCCTGTAGAGAAGCAGAGAGATGGAAGTAACTTTTCTTTCTGTCAGACATGATCGATGAAGTTTCATTTAAAACCTTACTATTCACTCCGAACCCCTTCTTGTCCCCCCACCTGCAGGGTCACCACCTCCCAAGGTACGGTGGTTCAAGAATGGCCTGGAGATACACCCTGACCAATCAGAGCTTTCTATGGCCGGGGACGGATCTCTTGTGATTAGCGCAGCATCTGCCAGCCACAGTGGGGACTTCAAATGTGTGGCGAGCAATGAGGCAGGCTCTGTTGAGAGAAAGACCAGGTTGAAAGTGAATGGTGAGACTATGTTTTCTCCTAACATCAAGTGATAAATTGCACTGTGAAATGTCTGATAGTGAAAACTTTCTCCTGTACCGCTCTAGTTCCTCCTGAAATCCAAGATGATGGCCAGCCCCTGAACCTCACTGTCACCTTGAAGCAGCCTCTCACTCTTGGCTGTGATGCCTTTGGGATCCCCTCTCCATCAATCATCTGGACTAAAGATGGTCATCCTGTGAGTTTCTCATCCTGCATTCCCCTATATACTTCAAACTTGTATAGTGTTTATATATCTTGATCATATCTAGCTGTACAATGCCACCAAGTGGTCGCCAGGCTAATTACAATGTAAAACTAGGGAATCACTATTTTGGATTGTGTCTAGGTGGACAGTCCTGGAGTATATCTGCAGAATGGGAACAGACTACTGAGAATCTACAGAGTTCAGTCAGAGCATGCAGGCCAATTTGCCTGCACAGCCCACAACTCAGCTGGAGAGGCCCGGAGAGAATATAACATAGTGGTGCAAGGTGAGCTCATAAACAATTCCAATATTGTTAAGTAAACTATCCAGTGTATATCCTTTGTATATTTTCCTTTGTTCATCTGGTGTGTGTGTGTCCTGTCACAGCTCCACCGGTGATCTCAGGAACGTCCCGACTGCAGGAGGTAGCTGTGGTATTGGGCCAGGAGGTGGAATTCCAGTGCCGGGTCAGCGGGCACCCAGCGCCCAGAGTGGAATGGAGCCGTGATGGAGAGTAAGCATAAGGACTCTACTCTGTTCACGTGACATTCACCATGACACACAGAATGCAGTAACCACTGTATTGATTTGATCCACCATTCCCTCCTCTCTCCAGGGTTCTGTCCCGTGATGGAGACCCTCATGTGGAGTTTCTGGAAGATGGCCAGGTGTTGAAGGTGAAGTCAGTAAGACTGAGGGACCAGGGACTTTACCAGTGTCTGGCCAGTAACAACGCAGGAACTCAGATGCGCCAGTTCAGACTCACTGTGCAAGGTTAAGCCCTCTACCTTGATTTCCCCTGACACAATTTGACTAACATCAAATATAAGCGTCCCAGTGACTCAGTGGGCTAAGGCACATACCGTGCACTCACAACATCATGGGTTTGAATCCAGCTCATGGCCTTTGTTCTTACTCCTAAATCTTTTTTTTTTTGCTTTCTCCACAGAGAATAAAGTAGAAATGCTGTATTAAAAAAAGGGGTATTGAGTATCTATGACCTTTACTGACCAGTATCGGTAGGAATTGCAACATCAATAGATATTACTAAACTAAACTGATAAACTGATCTCCTCCTATCTATACCTCCTCTGTGCCTAAAGAGTTGCATAGTGTAATTCCCCTAAGCAATGTGCATTGCAGCAAGTGTTACGCATGAACCAACAAACACACAGAGCCGGCTCTTTTTTTGAGGGTATCCTCCCAAGCAGCTAACCCTATCAACCCCCTGAAGATATATTATGGTCATTTTGCACTATGGAGCAGTAAACATTTTATTGCCCTCCCCCTCTCTCTCTCTCTTCAGCTCCCCCCACCATCAGGGGCCCCAGTGAGACATCTGAGGTGTCAGTGGTGCTGGGTTTCCCCACAGTCCTACCCTGTGATGTTGAGGGCTCTCCTGTACCCAGTATCACCTGGTTGAAGGACAACCAGCCCATCGTGTCCAGTGCCCAGCTGACCTACACCCGCGGTGGGCAGGCTCTGCGACTGGGGTCAGCACAGGGAGACAGCGCCGGCCTCTATACCTGCCGGGCCACCAGCCCAGCTGGCACTGCCCTCAAACACTATTCCCTGAATGTCCTGGGTAAGAGAAGTCTGCTTTTACCTGATGTACACCACACTTACACATTAATGTTATAGAGCGGCCCTTTAATGTAATGCCTGTTTTTTCCCTCTCATCAGTCCCACCACAGATAGAAGGACACTCTACGTCCTTGACTTTTGGTGGCTGGGAAGAGAAAGTACGGATCAATGGCACTTTAACTTTATCCTGCCTAGCCAAAGGCTTCCCTGAACCCAAGACCCAATGGTTCAAAGATGGACAGGTTGGTGTGTGATTGGTTGTGTTTGTATCACTTCTGCTGCAAACATGAGGAGTTAAGTCAAATATATTTATAAAGTGATTTTAAAGGGGCATTTAGTAATAATCTATTACCTCTATCGGCGACCAGTACCAATTGCAACAACACTGGCAGCACTTATATCATCCTGCACAGGTCTCTGCCACAGCCTCCACACCACTCCCACTCCCTTAAGTTATGGTGGCCTATAATTGACACAAATAATAAAGTCACATTTTGATTTTCGTTTTGTTTTGTTTTGAAAGCCAGAAATCTCAGCAGCTGGTGAAGTAATCGTTGACTCATTGGTACTGATCAACAACCCTAACAACCCCCCGCAGATATACACTACATGGCCAAAAGTATGTGGACAGCTGCTCATTGAACATCTCATTCCAAAATCACGGGCATTAATATGGAGTTGGTCCCCCCTTTGCTGCTATAACAGCCTCCACTCTTCTGGGAAGGCTTTCCACTAGATGTGCTGCAGGGATTTGCTTCCATTCAGCCACAAGAGCATTAGTTAGATTAGGCCTAAATTAGATTAGGCCTGGCTCAAAGGTGTTGGATGGGGTTGAGGTCAGGGCTCTGTGCAGGCCAGTCAAGTTCTTTCACACCGGTCTCGACAAACCATTTCTGTACGGACCTCGCTTTGTGCACGGGGGCATTGCCATGCTGAAACAGGAAAGGGCCTTCCCCAAACTGTTGCCACAAAGTTGGAAGCACACAATCCTCTAGAATGTCATTGTCTGCTGTAGTAGTGTTAGAAGATTTCCCTTCACTGAATCCACTAATTGGAAGGGGTGTCCGCATACTTTTGGCCATGTGTATTATGCTTGTGCAATGGGGCAGTAAATCTTACTTATTGCCCCTTTAAGAAACAGGTTTCTTACAGTGCTTCACAGAAAATGAGAATATTTTATCACCTAACTGGTTTCTTGTTTAGCTGCTGAGTGGAAACTTCCATGCCGGTATTCGAGAGAGTGGCCACTTGCTCCACATAGAGAACGCCATGCTGTCCCATGAGGGGCAGTACACCTGTGTGGTCACCAACTCTGCAGGAGAGGACAAGAGAGACTTTCATGTCATCATTCAGGGTGTGTTACCAGTTCAATTAAATCAGCTTACTTGGGGTCATTACTCAATTTACTCAGTTCAAAATGTAAATCCAAACTTCTATTTGCGTAATAATGATAGAGCCTTCATTCTCAATCATTCCTCATAGATTGGGTGTAAGACTTTTTTAATGGCAAAATCAGTTTTTGAATCAGTTTTTGAAAGTGAATTGACTCATACATACTATTGTTTCGCTAGTTCCTCCAATCTTCCACCGGGTGAATAACCGGGAAGCAGCCTGGGGTCTGGGTGAGGAGGATGAGGATAACAATGAAGACATGACAGAAAAGAGGGAGGTAGTCCTAGGCCATCCCGTCAGCCTGTCCTGCGAGAGTAACGCCATCCCCACGCCCAAGCTCAGCTGGTACAGAGAGGGGCGTAAACTTACCACCGCTGATGGAGTGGTACTGCTTCCAGGTCAGTGCAAACTTCCTGTATGATATCAATTAAACCAGAAATGCTGTTGTTTTGTACCACTGGAGCATCATATATTCATGGGTAAATCCGCTGTTGTGTTGGTTTGTCCTCTTAGGTGGACAGGTGCTACAGATCTCCCGAGTGCAGAAAGAAGATGCTGGAAAGTACACATGTCAGGCTGTCAATGAGGCAGGGGAGGACCGCATGCACTTTGAGTTGGAGGTCCTGGGTAAGCAAGCACATGTACATTTTTCATATGTAATGTAAACGTAGTGTGCATTTTTAGAAATTGAATATGATAAAATGTCATTGCCGAAGGTGATGGCTGTTGTATTTCACTTCCCCAGTCCCTCCTGTGATCATGGGGGCGTCAGAGGAGTTCATGGAGGAAATAGGAGCAGTGGTCAACAGCACTGTGGTTCTCCATTGTGACGTGACGGGTCACCCAGCACCAGCCATCTCCTGGCTGAGGGACGGGCAGCCAGTGCACACAGACACACAGCACCACATCAGTGAGGATGGGACACAACTCCAAGTTAGTCGGTGTTAGACTCATAGACAAATACCACAGTGTGAAGACACCAGACTGTAACACATGTTGTGTTTCAGGAATATAACACCGCCTCCCTCCATCTTTCAGCTCCTCAGTGTCCAGGTCTCCGACATGGCTGGGTACCTGTGCGTAGCCGAGAACAAGGTCGGGGCAGTTGAGAAACTCTTCAGTCTGACAGTGCAAGGTGAGAGAAGCCCAAACCTCAAAATGCTTTTACCACCACCTCCATACAATTCCCTCAGGTAATCATAAGGACCATGATACTTCTTCGTGGTCTTTTATTTTGTTAAACCAAACGGATGTTCTTTTGAGAGGACAGACACGTTGCCTAATGCCCTGTAAGTGTGTAACAAAACCATTTCTTCTCCTCCAGTGCCTCCTAGGATAATTGGCCAGAAGGAGGAAGAGGTTAGTGTGATCGAGGGCCACATGGTGTCCTTGCTGTGTGATGTCCAGGCCTACCCTCCACCAGAGATCACCTGGACCAGAGACGGTCAGGTCCTCCAGTTCAGCACTGGCATCCACATCCTGCCAGGTCAGACCTGGGCCATCCGCAATACCCAAATTATACTTGTGTCTCGTTTCTGACATCCTCTGAACTTTGACCAGAATGAAACAAAAGCGTTTCCTTTGTTTCGATTGAATTATGGCACAGATATTACATTTTATAGTATCCTTTTATTGTTGTTTAATACTGTAGGCGGCCAGATGCTGCAGCTGCCCCGGGCAAGAGTGGAGGATGCAGGACAATATGTGTGCACAGCCACCAACTCAGCTGGCCAGGACCAAAAGAGCATCCTGCTCAGTGTTTATGGTGAGAAAACACACACACAGTGATCTCATCTGCGCAATCCAGCAACATGTACAGATGATCAAATCTCAAAACATTGCCTAGGAAAAACGTATCATCTAATGAATAGCACACACCTGGAGACAACACAGTACCTAGATCTGTTTACCACAAACCAGCTGTAACAGTGGATAGTTTAGGAGTGAATCATAGCAATTATAAATGAATCACGCAGAGGTCATGCCTTCTTTCTATGCGCAAACCAACAGTCTTACCCACCCTGAAGCCCCGTCTTGACTCTGAGTCAGAGTTGGTGACCCCTCAGGTGGGCTCCTCTGTCACCCTACGATGCGATGCCCGGGGCGCTCCTGAGCCTGAGGTCACATGGTACAAGAATGGGCTGCAGCTGGCTCCAGGTAACGGACTGAAGATGGATCATCACCAGCTGGAGATCATAGGAGTTCAGGTCACTTGTTTACTTTTTATTTTAATATTTGCAGGCTTTAGAATTGTTTAAGACTGCAATAAAAATACAAGATAATTATTTTGCTGATGTTCCTCTCTGGTCCCTAGGTGGCAGATGGTGGCACCTACACCTGCAAAGTGTCCAATGTGGCTGGACAGGTGGACAGGACATTCAGGTTGACAGTTCATGGTGAGAATGCCTCGACTGTGTTCTCACATACAGTAACACTATCACAACTGCCTGCAACATGTAGTAGTACGCATAAAAAAATAAATCATAATACCATAATTAACTTCCACAGTTCCCCCTGTCCTGGACGGGCCTCTCCAGGAGTCCCTGACCCAGACCATGAGCTCCCATGTTACTCTGCTGTGTGAGGCCTCAGGGGTCCCTGTGCCCAGCATCACCTGGCTCAAGGACGGCACCCCTATTGGTGAGAGGAAGGGAATGATTTGGGAAATTGGATATACTACGTACTTGTCATGTGTGAAAGTTGGTGTAACTGAATGCGTTTGCTATCCAGAGAGCAGTCTGCAATGGCAGTGGTCGGTTCGAGGCAACAGGCTGGAGCTGGGGCCTCTCACTCTGTCTCATGCTGGGACATACACCTGTGTGGCCAAAAACAGCGAGGGAGTAACACAGAAGGACTACACACTCACAGTGCAGGGTACACAAGTTATTTGCAATCTGACACACAACCTGCAAATTATACATCCATGACAAATATAATTTGAGTAGTATTTAACAGTAACCTTTGTCCCATGGTACTGACTACTCAGTATCGCCCACCATCCTGGACGCTAGTCACCCATCTGACCTGAGTGCTCCCATGGGAGAGGAGCTGACCCTAGAGTGCAGAGTGACTGGGATCCCCACACCCCAGCTCAGCTGGCTGAAGGACGGAGTGACTCTAGAGGGATCAGACACCCAGCACATAGAGTAAGTCTCATGCACAGTCCCCAGTTTCTGCTTGGCCAGTAAATGCAGCACTGGATGATTGTAGTAGTAGTAGTAATGATAATAATAATATACTTTATTTATGTTGCACCTTTCATACATAGAATCAGGGCCGGTTCTAGAAAAGTTAGATTGGGGGGGCATCAATTATATTAGACGGGGCACACCATGCGAAGCGCGGGAGAATTTTTTTTTTTTTGCATTTTGCCTACAATCAGCCTACAATATAGCCTACAATCAGATCAGATTATCTTGATGACTACAAACCTGGTTTGGGGATGTTTGGTTGTGAGGGGTCTGCCACTCCCCTTGCTCTCTACCTGTCCTGACTTGTACTATTATGCTATGTTGGGTTTACGAAATGGATTGCACTTTGTCAGGCCTCTACCCTAAGACCTGTCCAACTTGGGTGTCCCACCTGAAGAATAAGCTCCTGCTGGTATAGCTCTTAGGGTCACTGAGGCACGCAAATCCCCTGACCACAATAAGGTGGCAATCCCTCAGGGGGATTTTTAAAAAATTATTCTTTGTATTTTGTATTTTTTTTGTATTTTTGTTTTTATAATGAAATAAAAGTAATAAAAAATAGAAATTATTATTCATCCAGACACAACCAACAACTTAACATGCATCTTACTGGATGGCCATTAGGCATCTAGACATATCACAACA
>OMLI01019293.1:0-11340 GCA_900302605.1 Rondeletia loricata
GCTATTTGTATTCTCAAATCTACACTTTGCTGGAGTAGCGTTAATAAACTCAGTAGAGTCTGCAACACAAACAGCTCGGTTGGCCGCCATTGTTGTTCTTCTATTTGCGCATATCTGTCCTCTGTTTTTTTACCTTCTTCTTCCTTGGCTGTGTAGCTGAAGGTTTTTCCAGATCAGAACGGAAGAGTACATGTAATAGTTACGCAGCTGTACATTAATTATCACGTCACAGCCACGGTGCACCACTGTAGGACACTCTATGCAAAGAATTGGATTATGTGTTTAAAGCTGAGTGCGTTTACAGTCCAAGTACACTAATGTGTGTTGTGTGACGTGATAATTAATGTACAGCGGCGTAACTATTACATGTACTCCTCCATTCTGCTCTGAAAACACTTTCAGCAACACAGTCGGTGACGGAAAGAACACAGAGCTCGGAGAACACAAGATCCGGCTGAAAGAGGAGTTTGTTCTCCAGAAACCTGAAATGCCCGCGCTGTGCGATTTCGTGTACAAGAACTTAACACACAACAGCGACTTTCATGGTCGAATTTGCACGGGCAGCTAGTAATAAAAAAACCAGAAAGATTGCTAACTAGTTCCATGGTTACCATAAGCGTTAGCAAAGCAACCAATTCCAGTTTTCAAAAGGCATAGATAACTGTGCCTTTAATTGAACTATCAGCACGGCAGGACATTGGTTGGCTGAAACTACCTGCTGTATAAAATAGTATATTTCCGTCTACTCTGGTTTGTGCATTTGTGAGAGGGTGTGATAACTACTGGCTTAGTCTTAGTCATATTCAGCTGCAGACAGAGCAGAACTGTATTCTGAGTCGGGGCTTTTGTCAGCGCTTTGTGGCACATCCTTTATGAAACCCCCCTCTGTGACCCCCAGTTGACATACCCACATCATGGCTCTGTGTGTGTATGTGTGTTTTGCCTGCCCTCTGCATGCCTTCCTCTGTGAGCGAGTGTGTTTGTGTTTCCGTATGTCCGTTTGTCGGCCTGTTTCTCCATGAATTGGCCGCTGTCCTGCAGCAGTAGCAGACAGTCTCAGTGTGTGTCTGCTTTGTTTGTAGTCACGGTCATGTCATGCTGCGATCTGTCTCCTCTATCTCTCTGGCTCCCTATCTGTCTCTGTTTTTCTCTGTCTCTCTCTTCTTTCTCTGTTTATCTTTCTCTCTTTTTGTCACTGTCTCCTTCTGTCTCTCTCTCTCTGTCGCTCTCAAAAGAAGAAACCATACACAGGCCTTAGTGCATCATGTCAGCTGTCCAAAGTGTTCTCCTCTAGCCTTTGCTTTTAGACACTACTCTGTTCTTCTCTTTTCTTCTCTCAATATTATTTCTCTCTCTCTCTGACTTTGTGCTTGTGTCCTTAATAGTCTCCTGACAGTCTACCATACTGACAAAGTCCAAATGAGAAGTGTGTTTTGGCAAAGAGTGGCATATCTTTATGGGCTTTGACTCATGAAACAGTACTGTATGGCACTTAAAGAGTCATAGGCATATGACTGTAGCTGCCAGGACAGCTAGTAGCTTAACCTAGCACAACATGATGCAGCTGCATGGGAAGTTGTGTGCGTGTGCGAGAGTGTAAAATCATGTTGTAAACAAACTGGGATGTGAGGGTTGTTCTCGCTGCCTTACCGTCTATTTCTGTCTGTGTCAGTGGAAGTTGTCTAAGGATAGTGATATTAATCCGTGCTGTCATCAGGTCCCCCTGCTTCCCTGGGTGGAATTTCAGCCTCCAGGTTGGTACCGGTATAATTTGGCTTTTGGATAACTACCAGCATCGGTTCACACTAGAAGGAAAACACTCCTTACTTTCACACACGCACACTTTTAGTATACTTTACATCTCTCGTCTGTGCCACATCCACACACAAGTTTCTCCCATTCTGTTCCTGATGGCATCAACAACAGCTAGTAGGAAAGCTGTCTCTTTGCCAGCTAGATGCAGAGAATGGATATATTATTGTTTACTGCTGTTTGTTGCCTTAACTTTAGTTTTGCCAGCTCTCAGCCACTAGACAAAAATCATACACTGCTGAAAATAGGAGGGCTGGCGGGGGTCGTGTTCATCAGGCACCGGGGCATTTGATGCTATGCTATGTAGTGTTATGTAACATCTATAACTAGAGACAAACAGCTTATGGAGTATACACCTAGAGGCCAAACTTAGCTTTTCTCTCTGCATGCTCAAGCTGTGTGCTCGTGCAATCGAATACCCATGTTAGTCCTGTGAGGGTCAAAGCATTACCTTGGAATAGTTGACTATGGCTAGAATCTAAAATATTTCATCATTAGAAAGTAAAGGTCCTTCCCTGCCCAAGTGTTATGCCTGTATGATGAAAGGATGTGGGTGTAAATAGGTTTGAAGTTGGGACCCCAGAACTTTTGTTGTTTTTTCATCTGCCCCATTTATTAGAAAATGTCATCCAGAAGAAATAGGCATTTCACAGCAACACCAACTTTCAAAGGTATAAAGAGTGCCTTGTACAGTTTCAGGAATAGGGCCATTTATCCATATAAGCTCATGTTAAGTAGGCCTTTTGGAGCCTTGAAAGTTAGGAAGACAATCTTGGGATTTGCCAATAAAAATTACACTTTTCTTTTTTTGCAGCTTTATATTAAGAGTATATTTTCTAGAGGAACATTTGAAGGTCTTTTGGACATTTTAGTACCATTTTAACCTGAGTAAAAATGCATTCAGCTGCAGCTGAGGTAACATAAGTTCAAACACATAATTGAACGATCATGAGATTTTCCAGGCTAGGACACAACGCAGGGCTTTTAAAGGTCAAAATTGTGTAACAACTACAAGGCTGCCTCTGTAACACAAAAAAGCCTCCATGTCTTTGAAATCTGGCATAAACAGTTTTTTTTTTTTTAAAAAAGTTTTATGGTTTGAGTTAGTTTGATATGGTTTGAGTTTTTTATAGGTGTATAAAATCCTTATTTTCAGTTATCCTTGTATTTCATTTGTATTTTCAATTTATGGCTCACATACTTCTTTTGTTTAAGAGAAGTATGTTGCTAAATGGAAATCTAGATTTGTATACTGTAGATACAACGGTTGGGGATTAGATTCAGTTGGCTAAATTGTATGTAAAAGTGATAACGTGGTATTTTTCCCCCGCTGTACTCTATACAGTTATGCATTAATCCTGGCAACTAAATTTCAGCCAATTTAATCAAAAGGACAGGCATTCAAATGTCAAACAGACTTATAATCACTGCATCTAGTCCGTTAAACATTGCTTTTTTTTTGCATCCTTCAAGGGATAATTAACCCTAAAACTAAAAAGGTTTGAAAAAAGGTTGAACCAACAGTCTTAAGGTTATAGGAATAACATGTCAGTCGGGTTTCTGAGTTGGCTTGTCATTTCAAGGTGCTTTGTGTGCCTCACAATCTAGCGAGCTTGTTTCTCTTTCTGCAGCTTCCATGTTTGGCATTGCCCTCATCTTCGTCATTCTCAAGCTCTCTAGCTATTTTTGAAAGCTGACTTCTAACTGGCAGATTTTTAGCTGAACCAGTGAGATCAGATATTAGTTGCCCTTTAAAGATTTGGCTCTTTTAAATCCCTTGTGACTTTGTGTTTCATGTCAATATGTGAAAGCAATATGGTCTCTGTTGATCTTGTTCTGTAGTGATGGTAAACTGCCTGACTGTCGAACATGTTATACCGGCTTTGACGCATGATTTATGTTTTGTTGACAATGACACACCTGTTTTTAACCTGCCTGTCATCCAGAACTGAGCGGGTGCAGTGTTGTGGGTGCCCTTTGACAGCCAAGCCCAAATATGGACCAGTGCTTGGAGCTACTGCCAATAGAAAAGTTGTTTAGACTTTGGCCTGCTTTTAAGGAAAAGGCTAGCTTGTGTAAGAGTCACGCTGCAGCAACATCTGCTGGGGTTTTTTCTCTCGCTCTCAGCAGCCCCCAGGCAGGCAGATGGTTGGTTGATCTTTTAATTGGGAGCTTTGTGCAACTTAGAATTTTCTGGTGCTTCCAGTTTCTTGGGAGGCATCTCGTGTGTGTCATCAACAACAGCAAATTAGGCCTGAGAGTAGTTTAGTAATTTGTCATTTGACGAGAGATGATCATTACCGCAGAGCCACTAACTCAATCCCGTGATGTTGTTGTACTGCCATTCCCCCACCAGGTGGCAGCCTTAGCTCATAAACACTCCCTGCTTGGTCCACACAGTTCTTTACATAACCTCACAGTGCTTTGGGAGTCACTGACCTAAAACGTGCCTTCCAGCTACGTGGAAATGTCTTCCATGCACCTTCGCTTCCATGCACAAATGAGTGGTTTCAGATCTAGTGTCTTTAAAAACACTCTGTGCTTACTGTCAGAATGTTATGTCTGATATGTGTTGTACTCACTGCAGAAGGCCCCAGGGGTCGAAGCATCGTTAAATATATCCTTTGGGAGCTTTCGTAATACAGTGGGATTGGGTCACTCTTCCCACTCCCTGCCAAGCATTGTAGGATGTGTTTGTATCAATTTGAGTGAATGACTAATAAATGAATCACATAATAGGTACATAATAATAAGGGTTTATTCACTCTGGGCCCTTGTTCCAATCCAAAAAGGTAAGAGAATTACCGAGCAACCAGGACTGTAATTTATCAGGCCGTTTGGTGTCATGGCTTGTTTATAAGGGGGAGATCAACATTGTCTAGTCCTGAATACGAGCAAATGTACAGCAACTCCTATTATATGGATAAATTCAAGCCACAAGCACAGCTAATGATTCCCTAATTCCCACCATATGCATTATACCTGCGTTATGAGGCTTATTGGCCTCATTCCAAATCACATATTATTTTAGTTAATTAGTTTTAACTCGACAACCAAAAAATATCTCTTTTAAAATCTCAAGGAAATGCATCCTTCAGAATCAGAACATCGGGCCCTGACAGATTTAGTCTTAGGGTGGGTGGAGGTAGCGCTGGGCGATATGGCGTACATGCGTGTGTGCGTGCGTGTGTGTGTGTGTGTGTGCGTGTGTGTGTGTGTCCATCAAATGGTGAGTGTTTAAAGGAGGTGAAGATTTTAAAGGAGTAGTTCTGCCTCTACCTTTAGGCTTCACAGTGAGGGGGAAATATACGAGCGAGGAGCAGGAGAAGCGAGAGCTCCGGTTTCAACTGGTTGTGCCACGCTCGCTCTCCCTCTCTCAAACCTGTACTGTGATTCTCTTTCTTTCTTTCATTTATCTTTCCATCGCTTTTCCCCTCTGACTTTTCTGACAGCTGACAAAAGCACGCGTACTGCCTGAAGATACGATATTCCTGTGCAATTTTGTGTACACAGTACAGCAAGTGTAACCTGTCACTGACTGAGTTGAAACACATCACTATATGCTTAAGTCACACTCCTTGTCATTTTGTTTGATTAACATAATTCATGGTTAGTAAGCAGGGGAACGCTCATTGACTCCAGTGACAAATAGCTTCCCCTTAAAACTGCCACCTCAAACATCTTAATTGTCATAATAGCATAATTGGTTTTTGCCACCACCATTTTGTGCTTTGAAACACATGCACAAGCACATGTGGAAAAAAATCTAACTGTGGGAATTGTGATTTTAATGACAAAAAAGATTTTTGTATTGACAGTTTTGATACTTGAATTCCTACTTTTTTAAACGATGCTCATGGTGTCTTCATTCCAGCTTCTTCAGTCTATTTTGGACGACTGCTGAGCGGACATGCAGCCAGGGGAAAACGATTCAAACTCATAGACGGTAACGTGACCGCACCACTACCCGCTAAAGCAAACAGTTATTCCCTGAACATGCGAGGCTTCCCAGTAAAGAATAGACTTCTCGGTAAAGAGTATACTTCTCCGTAAAAAATATTATTCTCTGTAAAGCCAATTCTCATCGTTTTATGTCAGAGCCTTGACCCTTACTACTGTTTCAACACATTCAAAGCTCCCCGTGAAGCCAGTACATTGCAGAGTGCCTAGGGCAATGTTTCTCAACCGCTGACCCAAGGCAGAGCTGCTCCTTGGGGTTCTCCTCACTGGCCTCTCCCTAATGTACCAATGTAGTCAGGTTTCCAGCTCTGTTTACATTGAAAATGAGCCCTCAAGCAGGATGGATCTTCAGACAAAAACACTGTGTGCCGGTCCATGTGACTGAGGGTCGGTAACGTAACTACCTGTGACGTCTGTTATGTTGGTAGTGTGATTGTAAGGTTGCGTAATATATGATCGTATAATATTATTCATTGTAATGAATGGATTAGGGTAGGCATGGGGTAGGATCCAAATTTGAAGCGTGAACAATATGCCACATAGAACCGGAAACAGTTTGCGTGTGCAAGTGTGTGCGTGTGCATACATATAAAAGCACTTAGAACCACAAATACACAAACAACCCTTTGCCAGTTCGGGTGGGGGATCTAGACAGTCACTAGAGGGGGGTCTGCGTTAATTTTGACAGGCCTTAGCCATTGTGTAATCTTTTAATCTCTGGTATTTGTGCCAATTCAAAACCCCCAATCCCTCCCTGTGTGTGTTTGTGTGCACATACATGCACGATTGCGTGTTCCTTGGACTCAATTTCTATTTAGATCAGCTTTTACCTACCACACTATGAAGAAGCTGAAAATGCCCGTATTATTTGTCTTTGATGTGAAACCCTGAAATACCTGAAGCATTGGTCTAAGCCTTTATTGGGGATGGGGAAGGTTTGGGGAAGTTGAAAGTTTGGAACAAGGCCTGTTTGGACTGTCACTGGAGTCATATTAGAGATGTTAGGACTGACGGCTCAGTCGGAGCCACCCTCTTCTCCACAGGGCGCGCTCTCTCCCTCTCTCTCGTGGCCCATATGGCACTGAGGCTGGTTATGTAAGGCATTGCGTGCGTGGGGGAGACTGATTCACTTACGCTCCAAAGAACCGCTGCCCTGTAGCGCTGTGGTGCCGTGAGAGCTGTTTGAGTTTTTGAGCGTTCCGTCTCTTTTTTTGTCTGTGTGTTTGTGTAAAGATAAAGGGGCTTATCCCCAATTGCAAACAAATTAGATGTTTGTTTTGGATAGTAGTCTTAGTTCACTCTGTGGTCCTCTTGAACAACTGATAGGGATGCAGAACTGGCCCTCCTCTCCATTTCTCATCTCAAAGGCTTCTCTACCGGGGTTCTACAATGCTACCATTTTACTAGCTATTATACTATATGTTCTGAAAAATATTGTCATGATACCTTGGAAACGGAAAAGGATTGCATGTGCAATTCCAGATTCAGTGACATAATTGTCATTTTCAATTATTTTCACTCATCTTCCTCCTAATATTTCCCTCCAGCGCTCCTGTTTTTTTGTTTTTATTTTTCAAATTTGGAGTACATTTACTTCTTTGGGGGGGGGGGGGAATCCCGCTGTAGAATGCCAATGTAACAGGCCTCTGAAACCGGATTCCTCCAGTCTGTATAGCCTCACACACACTCGCTGATAGAAAAACACGCACAGAGACACGCAAGCTCGTGTCTCCAACCGCTTGAGGGCAAGTGATCCAGAATGAAGCGGGCGAATCACAGCGCAGTATACACACTGATGTCACAGGGAGAACGACAGAGGGATACAAGAGGAGAGATGGAAAGAGAGATGAGCAGGGAAACGGTATTCGAGTGTCTGACCAAGTCTGCGACCTAATCCACTGTATTCTCACCTTCCCGTTCCAGTGTACCCTACCAGGACAATCAGTACGGTTTCTGAATGACAGCTCGGCTCCTTTCCGCCACGGCAACGAGCCCAGTTTTTTGGGTCCCCTTGGCGCTGGTCCCATCTTTGCATTGTGTGTGTTCGCCCTCCACACTTACATAACTATCCCCCATTTTGTCTCGCTGTTGGCTGACGGCAGCCAGTCGTGTTGATAGCTTCTGAATCTCCTGGTGAACACAGGTTCCAGGGCATCCTCTGTCTAGAAACCTTTTGGGCTTGTCTTGTTTTAAGTATTCACTTGGTTGATAGGTTGAAGAGGATTAGTACCTGGCCTAAAAATGGCACGAGGGTAGCACAACACTGCAGGAAGAATTGCAAAGGACTGGTTGTTGTTTTTTTGGCAGAGATTACTGTTTTTCATTTTCATTTATTTACAGTATTTGCTGAGTGGGATCCTTTGCAGGACCACACACTGCAGCCTGAGTGATGGCTCCCTAATTGAGCAGCTACGCCATCCCTCAAACCGCACAATGAAGTGGGGCGGAAGCGTTACTTACACTCAGCTGGGCACTTTTGTGAGAGAGCATGGTTGGAGGGAGGGTTGAGGTAAAGAGAGAAGAGATGAAAAGGGAGATGGAGGCCATAACTTCACAGCAATTTGGCTAGAAGGCATTGAAGCTTGCTATTAGCGCTGTATTGATCTTTCACTTTTCTAGAGCACCCAGCCACTTTAGCGGTTAGATATCTCTTCCTCTCCTTGTTCTTGCATGTCTCTTTCTTTTAGGGCATCTCTCCTCTCTTCGGGGTTGTGTTTCTTTAATAATTGGTTGAGATATATTGTACTTTATTAAGATATGGCATAGTGCTTCTTGTGTTAATTTAAACCTCCTTGCCTTAGCTGTCCCAATTCTGTTTCTGAATTGAAGGGCTCTATTCCAAAACATTTTGGAAAAAATCATGTAAAATACGGGAGAATCCAATCGGTATACATTTTAGCATTTTATCAACCAAGGACTTGGTTTTCAAAACTACCAAAATTTGATTTAGTGTCATTACGTAAGAATAGGTGTCACTTTGTTCAAATGGATCTGTGGATTTTTTGTTTTGGGATGAAACTCTTCGTTTATTTTTTAAACCCAGGCACCGTATCCATCTGTTCATTCTTCTCTTCATCCACATCGTCAGCGCCGGCTGCACGGCTGCCACACTGTGACCACACATCACCCTTACGTAAGCTCCCAGCAACGTGTAGGGTGTGGCAAGGATGGCCAAGAACACCATTTTCTTTTGTGTTCACATCTGCTCAAACTCATGAGACAGTTTACAGAAAATGGAAGGTGAACTCATTGGAATGAATGAAAATGGCTCTGATTGGCTGATGGCTTGGAAAGCCTGCATATTGCTGCGATGGGTGAAGTTAGTACAGCCTGTGTACGTCATGTGGAATGGTGCGTTGTTAAAGGCTTAAGGGAGAGTTATAATGAGCTGTTCCTGTTAATTGTTTTATCCATGAGTTGCCAAGCATTAGAGCTCATCACCTAACTAATGGAGTCTGATAGCTATTTGTAACGTCAGTACAAGGTAGCTTGGCCAATGAGGAACATTTGAATGATGCGTTGCAGTGACTTCAAACACGTTCTCGTCTTGGGGTTCGTTACTGTCAGGTTATTCCCATTTGACTTCCTGATGGCATTCCACTTTCCTCATTCATTTGGTGTTTGGTGTTTCTGGGTCTGCTCTAATCTGTGAATATCTAACAGTCATACACAGTGTAGTATTTACATGCTTTAACATAGTGGTTAGGTAATATCTGGGTCACATACACACACACACACACACACACACACACACACACACAGAGCAGCTTTGGACAGACGTGGATTTATAATGAATGAAAGCATCCCACTTTGGACAATCTGTGATGTCATGGCTTCATGGTCTCTCGCTATTGGCTGAGCAGAAACTATTGCACCATCAGCGATTGGCTGAAAGTAAGCCTGTCTCCAGCACAGTGAATGCTTCCCTCAGATCAGTTTTGGGCTTCTTGTTCTAAGAGTGGGCACACGTAGTTGTCCCAGATCTGCATGTATGTGCAGATATTACAGTATATGAAGAGTTGCCTTTGAAAATGAGATCATTTGAAAAAAGTGTCACCTAATCTTACAAAATGATCGATGGTACTCACCAATCATGGCACTTTTGAAAAGGTAGTAGGTCACTCAAGTCTTAGGTTGATGAAATTATAGCACTTTTACTGACTGGGCCCTGTGTCTATAACAAATATTTGAAGTGGTCATTTCACTTTCCTTCTGACTTCAATTGTTTGTTCAGTTTGTATGTGCTCTTACTGTTTCTGTGTCAGATACAGTGGAGGGAAGAAAATATTTGACCTTCACCTAATGAGGTCGGTCATTTCACTGCATGAGACAGTCGCATCAATTTAGACTGTGTGTGGTGAGCTGAATCTGAACTACAAACTGACTCTGCACCCCTCGTCGCCATTTTGTGGTTCCCCACAACCGCGCGCCATCTTCGACCAGGTTGCCTCCCCCCTTTGTTCTCTACAGTTCCTCCACACAGTAATTGATGCTGCTCTTTTCACTGCTGAGATACAGTGTACGTGTTTGAGTGTGTTGAGGTCGGCTCAGCTCTTTGTCTGATCTGTCGGCTAGCTGGCCGTCTTGTTTCGATCGTCTTTGTTCAGATTGTGATGTGGACTGTGTGTGCGGCTGCGCGCATGCCTGTGTGGGAGCCTTGTTTGCTAGCATGGAGGTACATGTGAGCCGTGCTCCCATGCTCTGTCTGTCTGTGTGTGTGTGTGTGTGTCTGTGTGTGTGTGTCTGTGTCTGTGTCTGTGTCTGTCTGTGCCTGTCTGTGCCTGTCTGTGCCTGTCTGTGCGTTTGTTTTATATGTGCACCCACTGATGAGGAGTGACAGGATAGCTACAGGCACAACGACTGTTACAACATACACATTCTCCTTGAGATAAATGGAGGAGGGGCAGAATCTCTCCAGCGTGAGAAAACATGAGAGGTAGGAGGAATGCAGGGGGTGAATGTTTTATTTTATATGGGGGTGGAGGATGGGGGAGTGCCTATGTACCCTTTGTACTCTCCACCAAAACCAGATAAGAGGAGCTTAAGGCCAACATACTACACCTGTCCCCCATCAACACTACAGACAGTATTGCAGGAAAGAGGGAGAGGTTGAACACCAAAGGGAGTGGCTTGTAGCCAGCCGTGCGTGCGCTTACAGGGTGTGTGGTCGAAAACGGCTCATCCCATTGGACGGATCACCCTCATCTCTGCTGACAGTTTACATAACAACAGAGGGGGGGTGTGTCACATGACTCGTTATGCAGTGACATCACCACCCACCCTCCTATCTCTCCTCTCCACGCACCCAGTCATCTGAGAGTCTGTATGTGATTCAGGCACAGGGGCGGATTAGTAACGGGGCAATCGTAAGGACGTACACACCAACGCGTGCTCCCGTTGTACGCACACACCCCTCCCATCCCCATCTTACAGCTCCGTCCAGGTCCCCATTGTTGGCCAGGCTCCGCTATGTGAAGCTCCCACGGCTGAGGGGAGCGGGGGGTCAGGGCCAAAGGGCGCAGGTCAGACGGCAGGGAGGAGGACGGAGGAGGTGCAGTGGTGGTGGTG
>OMLI01019341.1:0-10480 GCA_900302605.1 Rondeletia loricata
GAGTTAAAGGTTTGCCATTTTGTGTGCACGTGCACGTGCACGTGTACTTTGTTTTGTTTTGGGGCCTCTCTCTCTCTCTCTCTCTCTCTCTCTCTGTGTGTGTGTGTGTGTGTGTGTGTGTGTGCGCGCGCGTGCGTGCGTGCGTGCGTGCGTCCGTGCGCACAAGTTCTGAGTAGGATGTCCCTTTTTTCTGATAGATCATATTATCATGGCACCAACTGGTTACATCACCTGTAGATGGATGGCAGCAATTGACAATTTTTTGTAATGGAAGCTCTGGTATGCAATCAGTATAGTCTAAATCAAATGACATGATCAGCGGGGAGGCTCACCTGGGGCACTGCCCTCTCCAAAGCACTACCTCACTATCTCACTATCTCACTATCTCACTATCTCACTATCTCACTATCTCACTATCTCAGGTCTCCTTATAGGCTACTGTATCCAACACACGATGTTTACCAATGAGCTTGCTCGCATATAGATCCAGTCAGCAGCAAGGGGAACACATTGATTTCCCGTCAACATCCACCGAGGAGTGCTGGCGCGCCAGCCGAAGCTGGAGCAGCCGGGGGGAACATCGGTGTCCCGCAGGCGTCCTGGCAGCTGTGCGCAGCGTTGTTAATGCGGCCCATTAGGCCGCTGAGTGGCACAGAGATTCCCCGAATATTGAGCCGGGGACACCCCTCAATTAGACAGATCGCCCCGCACCTCGTCAGCATCCGCGGCTATCTGTTCTCATTAATCAATGACAGAACGGAGAACACCCTGGTAATGCTAGAGATGGAAAGTTAATTTAGAGGAAGTTTCTACACTATAACCCAAGCCTCAGACATATTCATAAAGCATGGTAATATTTAATGCAAATATCAATTTCAATTAAACATTAAATCCGCTAATTACGTATGGACATAAATTATGCTCAAGCCTATTATACAAAGTATTTAGGAATGCATTAATGAAACATGTTGTTAAAATAGAAAGCGCAAAGCCTTATTAATGTTCAGTTTTATTTATTGCTCCTGGACTATTTAGAAGACGTGGCAAAATGAATGTGACGTATGAACACACAAAAACTGTGAAATGTTGCGTTTGGGTTTAAAAAAATAAATGTTGTCCCTCATTTGGTACACAAGGCAGAACCGCTAACCCTGTTCTTGCAGAGACAAATAGTCTAAAATGTTATTATAACCATTAACCAAATGCCTGTACAGCAGCTGTTGTTGCACAGATGGGTTTTTTTTTAAGGGCGGCACAACGTTTTAGTTCAGATGTTGCCTGTGTACGGCTGTGCTTCAAAACAGAGTAGCAGGATACTGCTGCTGACATTACTTATTGTGAGCGCTGGACATGATTTGCGCTCCAACCTCTCATTCACTGCCAAGCAGCGATCAGCGCTGCCTCAGGAAGTTCCAAATAAGGGCAGGGAAGTGGAAACCCACCGGAATAGGTCCTTATGTAGTCACGACCTTATAAGGCACGGCGGAGCCGGGCTTTCCGGCAAGCGCGCAGCCTGCTGCACAGATGGGAAATCCGAATCAAATCTACGGGGCGACGGGGAGAGAGCAAGAATTATGCTGCTTTCTCACGGAGGTATTCTACTATGACGATACATTGATTCAGGACAGAGGAAGAGCGGTTATGTCTTCGCAATTTACTGCCAGAGCTTAATATAAAGTCTCTCCTCTCTGCTTTCCCCCCAGACCAGCGTCATGTGTCCTCCACTGCAGTGCCTAAATATGGGCTTCCTCCGATCCATATATGGACATCTACGTCACGGCAAGAGAGTATAAAAGGAGCGGGGAAACCTCTGAACAGAGAGAGAGCCCTGAGAGCCCACAAGAGCAACTGTTAGAGCAGAGAGAGACAGACAAACACATAGAACTCCCTAACTCAGACATTTCACACAAAAAGTTAAAGTGAATTCAAAACAACACTCCATCCAAGAGGGTCAACACCTAACTGGATAAGTCATTTAATACATCTTGAGCAGATCAAGATTAATATTAATCTTAGGGAATGAGTAAAAAGGACACTTTTGATCTTTTTTGAAAAGAAAACAAGACAAGTGGATCTTTACTCATCTCTGAGAAAGAAAGGCAAACAAGAAGACAACTGGCGAAGGAGAGACACGGAGCGAGGAAGAAAACAGCATTCCCTTCTTCCTCGGCATCAGCAGAAGTGTGCCAGCGCTCCCTGAGCTGGACTAGTGATTCCCTCCACCTGCGAGGCACCACTCTGCCAGCGTGCACCCAGCCTCCCTGCACTGCTCTCCAGCCACCAACGCAGCCTCAGCCCCTCAGATGGCTGCAGCCAAGACCGAGATGATCCTTCCAGCCCTGCAGATCTCAGACCCGCTGAGCTTCCCTCACTCCCCCATGGATAACTACCCCAAGCTGGAGGAGATGATGATGCTCAGCTCTGCAGGGACCCCCTTCCTCACCGCCTCCGCACCCGAAGGGGCAGGCTTTGGCTCGGGGGAGCCAGGGGACCAGTACGACCACCTTGCTGGAGGTAAGAGCTGGAGCTTTGCCTCTGTATAGATGAACTGCAGGATAGATAACAGTTGCCGGTTTACACTGAACCCAGATGAGAGTTCATGGCAGAAATAAATAGTTGCATAACTTTGATCATTATTTGTGTTCATTCTGGCAATTTTTTTATTCAATTTCAACTCAGAGTTTGATCCTCTAAATATGGCTGACAGGATAAGATCTAGATTTTGAAGTCTATGTTAATTTGTTTTACCATGGTTTGTGATGGGAAATGTAATGTACCTACATATACTCAAAGTGGAATTACAGGCTACAAGTAGATTTTAATTTGAGCTGACTGGACACAAAACATTATTTAAAAAAATGCTATCAAACTAATAAAAAAAGTGAGAAATAAAAAAACACTGGACCAATTTATTGATAGCTCTAAATCCCTGTCGACTCTCAGAGGACTAAAACACTGCTCAGTCATTGCATACCGCTAGACACTCCTACAGCTCAATTCAAATTGCATTCCTAAAACCAGCTGAACTGCAGTTTCGGTAATCAATTGCCTTAGGCTATGTGATGGGCTTCAAGAACGTGTGTGTGGGTGTGTGTGTGTGTGTGTGTGTGTGCGAGAGAGGAAGAGAAAAAGAATGAAAGAACGATCGAGAGAGTGAGAGGAGGAGAAATGCATGTATGGAATGAATACGCTTGCACAGCAGCTCCTGTCGAGGTCGGAAGAGACAGTTTTGGAGTTGAGGGGGAAAGAGATTAGTTGGGGGGTTTCTCTGCGTGGGCACCTACTGATCTGTGACAGAGGAGAGGGGTGACACACTGTCCACTGCTCTGGCAGGATTCCTCTCTCCCTCCCTCTGGATATTGACAGATTGATTAATGTCCCCCATTTCTTTCTGGTCCCTGCAGATACGTTACCTGATATCTCCCTCAACTGTGAGAAGTCAATGGCAGAGCAGACCTACTCCACCCAGAGGCTGCCCCCCATCTCTTACACAGGCCGCTTCACCCTGGAGCCTGCCACCACCTGCAGCAATAGCCTCTGGGCGGAGCCCCTCTTCAGCCTGGTCAGTGGTCTGGTGGGCATCAACCCTCCCCACAGCTCCGGCTCTTCCTCTGCTGCCTCGCAGACCACCTCATCCTCCTCTTCCTCTGTCCCTTCCTCCTCCAGTTCTACCTCCTGTTCTCAGAGCTCCAGCCTCAGTTGCTCCATTCACCACAGTGAGCCCAACCCCATCTACTCAGCCGCCCCCACCTACTCCAGCCCCAACCCTGACATCTTCCCAGACCAGGGCCAGGTCTTTCCCAGCTCAGCTGGAGCCTCACTGCAGTACCCGCCTCCTGCCTACCCCAACGGCAAGACCTGCAGCACGAGCTTCCCCGTGCCCATGATTCCTGACTACCTTTTCCCTCAGCAGCAGGGAGAGATCAGCCTGGTGCCCCCAGACCAGAAGCCCTTCCAGAGTCAGTCAGGCCAGCCCTCCCTCACTCCTCTGTCCACCATCAAAGCCTTTGCCACCCAGACAGGTTCCCAGGACCTGAAGAGCGTCTACCAGTCTCAGCTGATCAAGCCCAGCCGCATGCGCAAGTACCCCACCCGGCCAAGCAAGACCCCTCCACATGAGAGGCCCTACGCCTGCCCCGTGGAGACTTGCGACCGCCGTTTCTCGCGCTCCGATGAACTGACGCGCCACATCCGCATCCACACGGGCCAGAAACCCTTCCAATGCCGCATCTGCATGCGCAACTTCAGTCGCAGCGACCACCTGACAACGCACATCCGCACACACACCGGTGAGAAGCCCTTCGCCTGCGAGATCTGTGGACGCAAGTTTGCCCGCAGTGATGAGAGGAAGAGGCACACAAAGATCCACCTACGGCAGAAGGACAAGAAAGCGGAGAAGGGAGGGGCAGTGGTGGTGACAGCAGCCCCAGTATCGGCCCCCTCACCTGCCTCCAGCTACCCCTCTCCCATCACCTCCTACCCCTCCCCAGTCTCTTCGTACCCCTCTCCAGTCACCTCCTGCTACTCCTCTCCCATCCACACTTCCTACCCTTCTCCTTCCATTGCCACCACCTACCCATCAGTGTCCATGTCCAGCACCTTTCAGTCCCAGGTAGCCTCCTCCTACCCGTCCTCTGTCGCCTCCAACATCTACAGCTCACCTATCCCCACCCCGCTATCAGACATGCAGACCACCCTCTCCCCAAGGACAATCGAGATCTGCTAAGGAAGAGCAGAGAGAAAAACACTTTTAAATGCTCTCCTCACCTCTCCTTCCTTAAGGTTCTTTGAGGGGAAAGAAATCAGCATCAAAAGACTTTGTTTTTCCCCTCCAAACAGCACTTTTGTGTCTGCTCCCTGTGCAGTGTTCGGTGAATCTTGAGATTTACCTGAAAGAGAGAAAAAAAAGCACATGTCAAGGACAGGGCAAAGACAATAGAAGATAAAAAGGGATTTTTTTCCATCTCTGTAAAGGAAATGCAGCACTTCAAATGCATAAGGGAGAGTAGGAACAGGCATTGAGAGGTCTCTACTATTACCGTACACAGAAACCTAGAGACAAACAGTTGTGGTGCTAAGGCACGTTCGCCCACGCAGGCACTCATACAGTACAAAAGACATTGAATGATATACATAAGCTACCGTATATGTATATTGTACATGTGCCATGTTTCGTTTTTATCATTCTTTGGTACCATTGATGTGAAAACTTATTTGCATATTTGCATTGTATTATTTGAAGTGAGCAGGGCCATATTTTCTACATACTTTCTCTATTATGTAGTGATGATGCTGTGATACGTTTTGACATTGTTTGAAAAAAAAAAAAAAAGCACTTAAGTATTCAAGCATGAGTAAGACTGATGTTAGTTTCTGTTTGTAAATATCATCCGCTGGTACTATCTCTTTCTCTCTTTCTCACATGTGACATATCGCTCTGTTATATGGAAAAATAGAGAAATGAAAAAAAACGTCAAAAACAAAACAAGACAAACGTTCCCGTTATTTGGTGCCTTTTGTGAAGCCTTGCTGATGTTGTGACTCGACTGCGTGCGAGAGAGGATGCACTGCATCTCGCCTTAAGGGTTGAGGGGATATTTTTGTTACAGAATGTAAGTCATACTCAGAGGGAGGGAAAGGGACGAGGTATGAGGGCACCGCTTCATTTCATTAGAATGTAAGCAAAAAAGGAGAAAAATTATAAACTATATTTTTGTAAAACTTAAGTGTAAATATCCACATCTTCAAGAGCTGGAATGTTGAAGTTACCTACTGAGTAGGCATGGGATTCTTTTGTATGTTATATACATGCAGTTCATTATTTTGTGGTTATCTTTATTTTGTATTTGTGTTTGTTAAACCAAGTGACTGTTTCTGGCTTCTAAACACATTGAATGCGCTTAACTGCCAATGGGATATTTGGTGTACAAGATATCCTCCCAGAAATGAAATATAAATAAAATATGAATATATATGTATATTTGTTTTCATACTTTCTTTATTGAGTGCCGTGTTTCAAATATATCCATTGGTACTTCAATCTGTTTCACAGAGAAACATCTTCACTGCCTTCCCCTCCCATCCTTCATTTCCTCCTGTACACCCTTCATTATAATCTTCCATACATGAACATTATATATTCCATAATCTCTTATGTTAATTGCATGCAATCTATAAGTGGGTTTTACCACAGTTCCGGATCACAGAGAGGTATCCTTTAATTTGAGGAAAATCTGCACAGCATAATTTTACTCTACCAATCGCTGTTCTCCCATTTGAACCCTCTAGTAATGATAATGCAAATGCATGACTCCCATGCCTATAAACACTGAAGATGGGGAATTCTTATCAAGATCGAACATGCTCTTGGAGATATTAAGCTTATCTAAAATTCAATTTAATTTTAGATTTTGTGATACTCAGGCCGTTGGTGTTGGCTACACAAGCTTCCAGAAATGTGATCTTTAGTCAAAAGAAAAATTTTCCCTTCTGTATGGTGTCAGTGAAACAGATTATTTGGAAATGAGGATATTTTAAACCAACCGTTTTTGTGAACACTGTGTTTAGACACGTACAGGGTTAATTGCCCAGAGTGCAGGTGAAATTCATCACATGATAATTACCCTCTTTTCACACAAATGTGGTCGGCGGGATGCTGTCACCTTGCATTGAATGAGCAATTGTGTACGCAATTGAGCAATATAATTTATGTGTAGGCTAGATCTTATTGTTGCAATGGTGCAACTGAACAAACTGGCCCTGAAGGTTTAACTGTTGTTTCTTTTGGTTTGCATGCAGAGTATAATAACAGCTTATACGCACCATCATTATTCATCTGCTACTGTTCGCTAGGCAAGGAATTCTTGCTACATGTTTGAATATGGAAATAACACAAGTTGGTTTCAAGCCTATGTAGACAAGAGCCCTCCTAAGTTTACTCCCAGCATTTTGGAGTCATTTTGTGTTGTGAAATACACTAACTAAAATACTCACAAATGCAAACACAGCTAAAATAGAAAACAGGAAAACAAGTGGAAGAGAGTGATGGAGGGAAAGGAAAATAATTAAGATAATTGGTCTCCTGATCCCAAATTGACTTTCTAAACTGGTTCTGATGAGGTGTGTGTGTTTGTGTGTGTGTGTGCGCATGTAGGCAGGCATCTGTGTGCGAGATACATAGTGTCTGTCTATAGTAAGTCTACCTACTGTTGGAGTTGTTTCCTGCTGTGTCTGTGTATTGCTGCTGTGATGCGTGAGCGTGTAATTGTGTGAAATGTGCCATGTTAGCAGCAGTTGTGCACCTCTGTATTTCCCTGGTTAACACTCAATGTCCCCAAGAAGCAGCTCCACCTGGACACTCCACTCCCCTCATCCACTGACAATGTGCTTGTTTGTGTGTGTGTGTGTGTGTGTGTGTGTGTGTGTGTGCGTGTGTGTGTGTGTGTGTGTGTGTGTCTACATCATTGCTGCAGTTCAATAAATAATTGAAATATACACCACACAACAGGATATACTCAATCACACAAACACAGATCAGCACTGTGGTTGATCTCTTCACTGGGGTTTCAAGGACTTAAATCATGTTGATGTTTAAATCATGATGTTCTTCGCTCAAAAGCACATCCAGCTTTTGGGGGGAAATCTCAAGCTCCTTGTGTGTCTTAAAAGCCTGAAATCTGTCATTTCCTGTCATTGTTTACAGCATTATTTTGGTCCCTGGCTGCAAATCAAGAGCATCCAGCAGCTCTTGCATCGATTATAACTTTCTCATGCTACTATGCTTTCAGAAAACTCTTTCACCCAATGTGGAAGCCACGGATTGTGCTTCTCTAGGTCTCTTTTACAGAGTGATCTTTCTCATGTACAGGCATCAAAAGGCAATATCTCAACCAGCACTGGCTATAGACAGGGGAAGTTATGGGCCAACTTTGTCACAGTCCATAACCAATACACCAGAAAGAAGAAAGAAGGCCAATATCTCTCAAAGTGTCAGGGATTTGTGGATCCCATAATATCCCTTTGCTCTGATTCACGGCAGCGGAGCGGCTGTTCCTCGCATATCAAAGCTCACGTGCTGGGCCTGTTCTGTTTAGGGAAGTGGGAGAGGAGCGGGAGAGAGGGGGGAGAGGATTTGGGAGATGAGTTGGGAGTGCGGGTGCGTTGTGGCTTCACTCTGTTCTAACCCACAAAGGAGCCACCTCACGCCCCCAATAGCTTCCACTTCAAGAGCCCTGCCTTTGTTCAAAAATGTGTTTGTTCTCTTATTCTTTTTGGGGAACTGTGTAAAACAAAACAGAAAAGACAAATGGCGAAAAGAGTAATTATTTCTCCCTCAGCCCCCCACCCCACCTCTCTCTCTCTCTCTCTCTCTCTCTCTCTCTCTCTCTCTCTCTCTCTCTCCAGTAGTGCATATTTTACTGGAGATGCTAATGAGCTCCCCCCTCTGTATTCTGATGCAAGGTCTGTCTACACTTTTCCCTTTCATCCACATACAAATGTGCTCTTATTGCCTCTTCGCCCTCGGGCCTTTTAAGATGCCTTTTTGAAATATGCCGTTTGATAAGCACATCATTGGCCAAGTCCCCGCAGTGATTAGAGCTCTGTTTAATGTGAGCAAGTTAGGGAGTGAATGAGGGGCTCCGGGGCCGGCAGCTATCCGTTCTCCTCTGCCCTCACCCCTTGACATCTCCTGGGCCGCTGGGGAGCCCAGTGCTGGGTAGGACAGTCCAGAGCCCAGCTTAGCACACGGACACCCCTGGCCGTCCTCCTCTCATTTCCACATGGAGATTAAACACTGGAGGAAAGACACTGGAAAATTGCCTTCATAGAGGCATCGTACTGTATGCTGGAAGGCTAGATTCCTGTACTTTATCACAGGAACGTGACAGGACTGCTCTCTAATGTCTTTTAAATATGCTCCATTGATCTCATGTTCAGAGCTTCGCTCCGGTTAGGATGGCTTTTTTATCTTGCCGCTCGACACCTGTTGAGTCTTTCGGGATACGTAGGCTATATTTAAACTGCATGATTTTCAGCCTCCTCACAGTTACATTGCAGTTACATTGCAACATTTACGTGGTGTTCAGGGCACGTGCTTGGCATATTACAGGACAAAACAAATCACTTACACTGTTCACTGTGACAGGCCGGGGAAAAGTGATAAGGTTTTGAAATCTTCATGTCTAAGGATGTGGATGGATTTGATGGCCAGTCTGTAATCATTCAATTATCTCCTCATGCTGTCAGACAAATACAGCCTCACACCAGGCTGACCCAACAGATGTTCTGCTTCTGAAGACACACACAAACACACAAGCACACATACAATAGATTATCAAGATGTCACAATGTTGCTCTCCACCACTGAGTTAAGACGTGTGAATCTTTTGCATGAGTGTCAGCCATACCTGTTTAAAACACACGAGCTGTAACTGCAGGACAAATCTCAAGGATGCAACTCAAGGATTTTTGCAATATCATTTCCATGAGCCTTTATCTACAGGTGTCCTGGCAACTTGGGATCTATTTAATAAGCCATGGTTGTTTGAAGTACATTGCTTCGAAAAGACAACAAAACAGTGCATGCTTAAGTGCCTCCAAATATGACACCTCTTCAACTCAGCATCGAGTACACTACAGCTCTACAAAAGGCACCTGGGTGGCTCTGAAATGCAAACAGGTAAGTCCTTATGTGTCAGTAAGTGGGCTTGTGTTGTTTTCTTTTCTGTCTGTGAGCCTATCATAAGAGACCCCTGAGCTCTGAGGCCGGGTAAATAAATACAGTCATGCCTCTCAGAGCCTTGTCTGTTCTTATCAGGAGGATCGTGATGCATGCTCCACATCAGATGGCTTCCTACTGCACACACCACAGGCAGGACCTCGTTTCCTAAATCACGATGAAGCCAGTTCATACAAAAACGTTGAATGGAATTCTCTCGATTGGAGATGAGAGTCAATTATTGTACTGGTTTACCATAATTGAGGGTTGTTTTCAAATTGAAATTGAATCTTTCCACAGATTAGTACAGTTGCTGTACTGCCATAATTTTGCCACAAACCAATGTACTCAGCAGATCAGAATATAACTATCTGAGCCCTGCTGTGTGTGTGTGTGTGCAGTAGCTTACACGCTGTGAGGCTTTGTGGCTGAATATAACTTGTCAGCGTAGCAGATGTTGCTTCACCATCTAACTATAGGTTGGTTTTTATTCAGGTATTCTTGACCAGGGAGGTATTTTCATGAGGGAATATTTCCACACTGCTACCGCCATTAAAGAGAGACTTTATATGTATTTAGAATGATGCAGTGACTGCAAATCCAATTGACCACCTCCCATGATTAGATCAGGGCGTCCTGTCTCTTACTCCAATGCATCAAAAGCCGAGAGAGAGAGAGAGAGAGAGAGAGAGAGAGAGAGAGAGAGAGAGAGAGAGACTTTGTTAAAACATTAGCAGAGTAATGGCTTTAGGATATGTAGCA
>OMLI01019349.1:5926-19050 GCA_900302605.1 Rondeletia loricata
TCTCTCTCAACTGCACCTCTCTCTCTCTCTCTCTCTCTCTCTCTCTCTCTCTCTCTCACCCTCCTTGGTGCTTTTAAATGATGAAAGATCCTCTAGCACAGTGTTTCAGTAAGCAGACAAATTGAGCTTAGGGCCTCCCCCTCTGTCCTTAAAAATGAACATGTTCTTATTTAAAGCAACAGCCTTCTTTCTCCCTCCCTCCTCCCCATGGCACAAAGAGATCCACAAGCATGCACGACACATGGCCCTACACACACACACACACACACACACACACACACACACACACACACACACACACACACACACACACACACACACACACACACACACATCCTACTCAAATTTCTCAGCCCCTGCCCCCTCTGTCCACTGGTTGACCACCACCTCTATTTCTGGCTGGGACCGGTGCTTATGGTAGTGGACAGCAGTGATGTTACAGCAATCAGATCCTAATTGGGCATGAATGAAAGTTTGTCCCCCGGAGAGACAGAAAAATGCTCACGGATCGGAAGCAGCTCCAGGTGTTTGACCAAGACCAGGTCTGGGTGAGGGACAGTTGACCCTGGTTTATAGCCTGGAGACGGGATGCGTCTGGTCTGAAACAGGCTGGAGCTCTGTAGAGAGCAGCACACTTGGACTACATGTCGCTGGGGACATTTAAACCACTTCAAAATCAGAGCCGTATTTACTTGCGTCCCTGTTTGTTGATGGGCATTGACAAAGGTTGAGATAAGGCAGAGATATGTGTCAGAGTGTGGATAAGCCTGCCAACACTATAAAGTTCTCAAGCAGAGAATTGGCAGTGATACTGTTCACTTGGCTGTTTCTGTGTCGTTTTCCTGTTTTCAATAAGAGTCAGATCGTTTTTGTCCGGCCAATGATGTTATCGTTGTGTTTTCTGTTTCTACGGAGATTATTTAGTAGACTTAATCGTTTTCTTTCCAGCTATTGAAATTAAATTAGCTGTACCCAACTTGTAAGAATACCAGAAAGGCTGCTGTTACTAGTTTTCAGCATTTACCCACTGAAAATTAGGTGCCTTTAATTGCTACACTGTAGTCAGCTTACCATGCTACCATGTATTATTATACATGCCAAAAGATTGTGCAAATACTTACTTCACAGGGTTTTATTGTGGCTTTGTTTGTGTTAAATAAAATTTCTAAGTTAGGCAATGTAGTTTGTTTTACAACACACAGGATATGTGATTCTCCCCCCTGGAGCGTTCACATTAAATATGTTACAGATGGTGACTAACTTTAATGTGTTTTAACAACAAACTCCAAAAGTGTCAGGGTGCTTAGAAAATAGGAAAGGAAAGGAAATAGTTGAACAGTAAATGGGGGGGAGAAAAATTAGCTGCAGCATTTAGTTACGTGCCAATGTTTCAGCTACATCGCTTCCATCAAGGTGTGAAATGTCATGCACTTCCAGTAGCCGTCCACCCAGCTTCCATAAGGCTACTTAAAGAAAGATACTTAAGGAAGTGCAGGGCATATGGATGAGTCATTAGCTGATGTCAGGCAGTTCTTGATTCATACCATGACTGAACCCCTTTCTTGTTTTCTACTGTGAATGCAACTATTCATGTGTTTCTATTGATGGTAAACAGCTCAAAAAGGTTCATGTAGTGTTTTCCATTGCATTGTTTAAAATTTCCATGCAGAATCCCAGTTAAGCCTACGGATTTTAATACTGGCTACAATACATCTCTGAAATAATCATATTTCAGGCCGTTGTACAGCTTTTCTTTTTTCTATCAAGTAATGCTTTAGCCATAAAACAGTCATACTTCAACTTTTGGCTGGCCTACATACTATAAGTGACTATAGTAAGACTGGAAAAGCTATTAGGAATAGGTATAGCTTTTAGCCTGTCTGATGTTCCTGGCTGGGCTGGGGCATCCTCGGGGCATATTTTAGTGGTAATAGTAAGAAAATATTGTAAACTTCAAGCTACTGAAGATAAACCTGCAGTACCACCAGCCTCAGTGACAAAGCAACAGCTTACTGTACTTTTCAAAGAAGTATCTCCACTGAAGAACCTCATCACTGCAATCAACATGCACATCACACGAAGGATTGTGCTTTGGTTTGGAATTTGACATTTCAGATTTATGTTATGATTTCTTTGTTCAGGTCATGCATGATTCAATATCTGATTATTATGTTATTGATTTCTTCCATGATCGAACCCACTTCTTCCTCTCTTATGTGAATGGAACTATCTAAATGTTTCCCCTGATGCTACAGAAAGAATATACAGCTGGCTTTATGGAGACAAAGTTCCTGGCAGGAGATATGGGACAAAAAAAGAACTACAAATTTATTTCATAACATCCAAGCGTAGGACAGCCTGAAGGATTGGTCGCACATTTCACAAGCTAACCTATTAAAGCCATCTCTGATATGAGCGTGCGTGCACCATATGTTGTGTTGAGCATCTACCGCCCACAGGTATGTATGCACTGTTGTTTTTACCCTTCCTCTGCTCTTTGTTCACTTTAATGACACCTGCAGCTGACCGGTGAATGAAGCTGTTACTCAGTGGCTGGGACGCTGAGCTGGTTCTGAATGCTGAGTGTTTGAGTGACTCGTTGGGTCTCTTCCAAAACCACGGCGTTGCTGCAGTGGTTAGTTCTCTTTCCATCTCTAATCCTCAGCAGGTGGAGGAACACCGGATCATAAAAATGTTGGGGGAAAATGTTACTCCCATATTTGAAACAGTAACCAATCAATGCATTTTAAAGCTGCTGGTGCCACATGGGAGAGATCATGGAAAGTGGGTTCACGTTGGAAATGTTTCACAGATGGGCTTCTATGTTGGTGAATGAATGAGCGTGTTGAGAGAGTTGTCTGGTTGTTAACCAATTCATGTGGGAACACCAGGTGGAAAGCTGCTGCCAGAATAACTATTCGTGACCAGGTCCATAAAAACTAGAAGATAGGTTAAAGAGTGGGTAATGTGCTTATTTGAATCACCGTGGTGTTTGAAAATGTCAGTCGGTACTTGCCAGGAGAATATTCCTGTACGGATTTAAGAATGAACATTTACATTTTCATCAATACCTAGATGTCTTTTTCATATGTTCACCCTCAATGACTGACAAACATTCTCCACTTGTTTTGTACACACACTTAATAATACTAATGACATTTATTCTGGATGATTTAATCATAATGATGTAAATGATATCTAGGCCTATAAGCCTTTCTTTGATGTCATTCAGTAAGTGGTAAACAAGCAAATGTAGGATTCGTGAAAATTCCCATTCAACTAAAACAATCAACATTCACATACCTACTGGTAAATTAGTGAACTGACTGTCCAATGTGAACAATTGTTTGAAATTGAGTATTTCAGATGGGATATAAAGCACAAACAGAAAGAGTAAGAGACCTAGATGAGAGTTCATTATCATCCAGAGAAGACGGGCTTTCAAAGAGTTAGCATATTAATCTACTGAACACGCATCTATGAGGATTCAAAAGAAACATACAATTTTAAGCTATTATATTTTCATCATTAACATATGAATGCATATCATACAGTGCATTTTGGCAGGTAATTGGCCAACAATAACCACTCAGTACTCAGTTATAATTAATTCATCGGTTGCATTTATTCTTAGGTAACTGATGGGGTATTTTTGTCTCATTTGCAGGTCTGCATTTGAGGTTGCACACTATTCTGTTCCATGATTTATCATGGCTGAATGTTCAAATCTTTGTTTTTAATCTTCCTAACTTCCATGAGAGGACAAGCACACACAGCCACGAGGAGGTCAGCTAATTGTGTGAGTCACAGAGATGACATGCCAGCAGCACTATATCCAAAACAGCTCTTTCAGATCAGAATAGCATTTCGTAATTAGGATTCGAGAGTTTCAAAGCTGAAAATGGAACAGATCTCTCTTGAAAAAGAGATTTTATCTCAATGAGACTCGCCTGTATAAATAAAGGTTATCATTATGTTGACAGTGACATTTAACAAATAAACATGTTATTTTACTGTAGTAAAACTTAAGTGTCTGAGTTTCCATAGTGGGGTATAAACTGTTAATAATAATAGTAATAATAATAGTAGTAATAGTAGTAATTTTGTGGTATACATTCCTTGATATTCCACTTGATCCATGACAAATCTTTCTTGAACAGGATTAGATGTAATGAGCTTGTGGTTTGGCTGTCAATATGAGCGCCCTACTGTGTGAGACCACCATAGCGACCTCTGTATAAACATGGGCATGTACAAGGCCAGCGTGTCTCCCTGTCTGCCCAGCCATGATGGATGGTCCCCTGGTAACCTATGCTGACCTCGTCACCCCTGGCCTACTATTGCTCACTGTTTGTTATGCATGGTTGATTGACAGGCCTGTTACAACTGAAATCACTTTTTTGTATTAGAGCGTTCTTTCCTTCGCCAAGCTTCTTCTGTATGGATATATTGTCAGTCTGATGTTACTCTTACAAATCAATAAAAATACGAATATTAAAATTGTCCTCAGTGATGTGGAGTGGAAAGAGTTTGGTTAATTATTCCACCGCCTTGCTCTGTAGAATATACTGTGCCTGGTGGCTTGACCCATAAGGACTGTTCTGTTTTATGAGTTTTATGATCTGAGAGGAAAGAATGGGGCTGGCTCAGGATTTTGTCAAACTCACCCTGACTGTTGCTAAAACCACCAAATGAGACCAGTAAATATGGAACGTGTGAGAATTCAGAGGAACGGGATTTCATTCAGGCTCTATTAGTCTGATGTTGAACGTCTGTGTGGCCTCATCTGAAAATCATGTTACAATTGCATGCAAACAACATTAAGGAGATTTGACCACATACATACAACTTTTATTCAAGTAGAATTCCAAGAAATCAGATATTTATATATTTCCCTGTTGTGCATCCCACCGCAGCCTATTGAACTATTGAAGAAACCCTTAGCTAAACCAGTTCAGTACTCTACATATATTACATTTGACATCATGCCTTGTACCGTGCAATTTAAAAGATCAAGGCTACATTATCTATTTGTCATGAGTCCTAAACATTTACCTCATGGTTTCCAGACATGTTTTACAAGAGGGACTTCTTTACGTCACTTGGAAAGAATCCAAGAGAACATGGTCACTAGGTACAGGCTTTTTAACAGGTGCTGTGACTTGGGGTCCATGGTAGAGGGCCTGCACAGCATATTAGAGGATTGCTCCACTTTAAAAGATAATGATGTGTGATCTAATGAGCAGATGAAAGGCAATGGCAGCTGTTCTATATGAATATTATTCCAAGCGGCGACCTGATGGCCTGTCATCTCACGAGGACAGAGTAGTAATACAGGGGAGGTCTGGAGTTTTCATGGTAAACACATATAGCTCAGTCTTCAGGGGCAAGCTGTCAGTAGTACAGTTCAGGTTTCCGAAGGCTCAGCTCTCAGTGAAGTGTGTGACTCTCAATGTGGATTATGTCAGCAGCATATTTGACCTACTTTTTCTGCTCGGTGACCGTCACCTGTGTTACTATGCCAATACAAAGGAATTCCCTAGAAAACTGTAATATTGTAGAAACTACAGCATATTACACAGGCAATGCAGTATGTACAATGTAATATAAATGCCTCATATATGTTCAGCCATTTTGGTTAGCGATGGCATTTGCATATTCAAGTCACACCTCCAGCGAATCACTGACCCTGAGATCTCAGTTATATATCTCGTGTTTATATGACAGGTTTGTTTTACAGCAGCAATGATTACTCTTTAAACGTCACATTCTTAGGATCTGTAAAATCTTGTTGGATGTTTACAAGGGAACAATATCATTTTTGAACAAGCTGGCATCAAAGCCAGGTGTGACATGTACTGAGGCCATGTTAACTCAGGGATCAGAGCCTGTTCCCCTCTGGTTTCAGCCGCTGGACTGTGGAGAACAAGGTGCATTCTGTTGCTGTGTATTTAGGTTCAGGTCTGCTAGCTTTAACGACTGATGTCCTGGGGAAAGGACAGCCGGGGGAGTGATCGGACCGGCACCCTGACTCAAGCTAGGCCATAGCTCATTTCTCTCATGTTTATGGAACTACCAGTGGAAGCAGGGACACCCTCAAGCTCCCAGCTCTGTCTGACAGTCAACACTGTTGCTTCACACACACATATACTGTGGTATTTGATGTTGACCTAAGTCGTACTACAGAAGCATTAGGTTTGCAGTGGAAATAGTCATGCACAGCCTGCAGAATTTGAATTATATTCATGCCGGCCATCCAAAATGAGTAGTTTTGTTCAAATAAGCTCAGCAGCTATAGAGTCTGTTCTTTGTCTAAAGTCTCAGGCTAGTCTGAAAAGCTCTGTTTTATAATTTCCCGTGTGAGGAAGCAGATAGGAAGTACAGCGACGCTGAACTAAGTCTGCTGATTAGGAGTCTGGTAGAGTTCCAGCACTGGGAGCAGATAACCACACAACTTGTAAAGTCTACATTAAAGCACTGTGCTGCTTCTCATTAACACTGGAACATCTGTCATTCAAGCGAGGCATAAGGTAGAAATAATTGCAAACAAGTCAATTCATTTCACTCAATGTCAACAGTTTGTAGTTATCTCATTTTCTCTTTTTGAAAATAAAAAACAACACTAATCAAAGGCAACAGTAAGCATCCCACACAAATGATGCAGTCCCTCTCTGTAATCATAGCGCCCCCCCTTGGACCAATCAGTGCACTTTTGAAAATGAAGGAACAAAGCGGTGAGATGCATCATTCCTGCAGGTTTCATCTAAATCTGAGCAGCGGTGTCTGAGATATCACGTGTGACGAACGAACAAACAAATGAACGAACGAACGAACGAGCAAACAAACGATCCGCTGCTCAATCCCGCCACCTCCCCCAAATGTCATCGTGGGGGGCAATGAGGTCTCCATTATCTCACAAACTATCCCAAGGGTATATCTTCATGAATTGTGCCTTTTGTCCTCAATTCTATCCATCTATGATTTCTATTCTAGAAAATTCCCGCTTAATGAGCAAGTTTCCAAGTGAAAGCCATTGACCTGAAACTCCGGGGAGTACTCGCTCCGGTTTATTTGACCAAATTCAGTCAAGTGTGGCCTTTTCCACCCCTGTGTTTGAGCAAGGCATGTGTATTTGCGTGACCCTACCGTGAATATTGAACCTGCTGTGAACACTTAAGTTCTTGGCAACTCGTGGGTCTAAACAGTTCCTCTGGTCATAGGCTCTACACTCTTTCAAGTGAAAAGCTTAAGGAAGCTACACTGTGGACAACCTGGAGAGTAATGGGGAGAAGGATTTTGTTCAGATTGGAGAACCCGCTTTTTGGATCAAGCGGTCATGTGTCAGTTGATATGAGTCTATGTTTATGTCTATGTTCCAATGATTTACCAACAAATGACTTAGTCCTAGCACTCCAGCCTGGTGTGCTTGATGATTTGGTTAAGTGCTATATCAAATCCCTCCATGCTAAAATTAGCTGTAAAGGAAAGTGTGGCTCGCTAGACTCCTTGATGAGACCCTAATAATTATTGAATTTGAGGTTCAGTCATCTTAACCACACTTGCTATGTTTACATACACAGAGTAACCTGGCTATTACGCCGGTTACGGTCTTATTCAGGTTAAGCTGTTTACATGCACGTTTGATACCTTGTGATTCAGTGTCCCTGTTTCTATGACTAAGCCATATTAACAGAATATTCCTGTTTACCTGAGGTGTCGCCTCCACAGATTGAACGGTCTGCCTGCAAAAAAAGTATGAAAAGGTTCCTTCTAATACAGGGGAAAGAAACGATGATCCCAATAGTAATAGCAATAGTAAATACTGATCGCTGCCATGTTTTTTGTTCACCTCATAACGCTGTGTGAGTCGGAGTGCAAGGAGTAAGATGTTTACATGCCACAGTACCTCATTTAATATTGGAGCTAAGATCCCAGGCATCTTAACCAGGTTTCTCCTAATTAGAGTATGAGCTAACCCAGTTATGATGTTTACATGCGTCGACGTAAAACCGGAGTAACCGGGTCAAGAACGTAATTCTCTGCGTATGTAAACTAATGTTTTTGCCGTTGTGTGGTGGTAGCGCTGATCCACGTGGCCTTTGTGTTCAGTGTGCTTTAGAAGCCTTTGCGGAAAGAGTACAATATGGGCATCACTACTGCGGTCACACAGGGGGACACGGACCACACACTCAGTGCAGCCATACTTTGAAACTTCAGACTGTTAGTCTTGGATCATTCCAGCTCAAATAAACAGCCAAAGCTTTGCTAAGCTTTTACTTTCAGGCCACCTTTCTGTTTAGCTTCTCACCATAGGTTTCAGCCAAAAGCAGACCGCCATCATCATCATCCCTTAGCAGTGGCATCTGTCCCAAACGTCCCATACACATACAGATTTGCAGCACAAACAAACTCTGTTAATAAGCCCTGTGTGGACCTTCATGACTGCACCAAATCCCCAAATATTCAAACTATGTGTAGTTTATCAACTACTATTCAGCTGAAATACAACAATCTATCTGATGAACTGAAAAATTTGACTGCTTTATTTCTGAGTTGTTTTGTTTTCTCTCTCAGAAGCCTCACCTTTTTATGAGATGTTTTCCATAATTCATCCCAGCAGGAAGAGCATGTCGATTAGATTTTCCCCTCACTGTCCCTTTGGTGATTTTTGTGAGGCCACAGCTTACAAATCAAATTTGTTATGGTTTCCTCTGTGAAAACAGTAGTTAATCAGCTGCCGGAAGGCTTTGGCTGTCTCAATGTCAAAAACAGAAGGGAATCACTCTGCTTTGAAGGAAGAACTACTTGCTCCATTTGCCTCAGTGTCTTGATCACTTCTCCATGTGTTAAGAGGAAGTCCTTGACCGAACACGAGAGGCCTTCCATGCAACACAGCAAGACCTCATAACACACCAATGTCATCTATTTCACCTGAAAGCTCAAAGCAGACCATTTGTCTTTGAAATGATCTGGAGCAAGGCCAGCCTATTGCTGATCAGATGATGAAACTACCGGGGGGATTTGTGCTATTCCCGTGCAGATCTCCAGCCATCCTGCTCCACAAGCCCGGAAAGACAAAAGCCCACTTTAGCGTGAGGTGGAAAAAGAGTAGCTAAGGATGGGGGCCAAGTGGGTAGCTGTGGTAGGCTAAAATTGCAGACTACAGCATATCTCCAAATCACAGAGCCCAGAGGATGGAAGAGGAATCCTCCTTGTGTTATTGTTTCCCATGTTCTTCCACCCCCTGTAATATTTTCCAGATTAAAGCACGGTCTTAGCCCTTATTCCAAAGACAGTCTCCATTTCACAGGAGAAAACCAAAGGAACCACAAAATGGGAATTGCTTTTTCCACTGCGTATGAGATAATGTGTTAAGAATTGTGTTCTGCCTGGATCCAGCTGCCAACAAACTAGAGCATTATTTCCAGTTTTCACAGGTCAGTTACTGAGAGAAGTGATGTCTGCTTGAGACTCTATTGTATGTAATAGTGTCATATCAACCCTGAAAGTTCTCACAAATAACAGCTTTCATTCGGTATGTTATTGATGGAGAAATAATGGTGATTAACATTTATGGTCCATTGCACTCAACAGTAGTGTGTTTACAGTTATGTAATATAATTTCAAGTTTCGTAGTTAATAATATGAGTAGATGCCTTTTGAAAGACTTAAAAGAGGAACGTCTTATGCCATGGAGTAATCTGGCTACAGAATGTTTACAACGCTAAAAGCTTAGTATCCCCACACTTCTGAACAAACACATGTATACACTTAGTATCCTCTCAGCGCAGGCTGCTTTCAGTGGCCAGTGTTGAGCTCATAATTTGGCTGCGTGTCTGCAGGCTCTTTGTACCGTAAGGCCAGACTACAACAGAAGACTGGTCACGCACTCCTACTTTGGACACCAGTAATCCTTGTCTGTTTAGTTTGGACATTTACCTTGGAAACGTTTCTGAGTATGTAAGCTGTATCTTTCAGTTCTTCCTCTTCTTCAGTTGCAGCTATGATTATGAAAGTGATGACCCTGGCTCCCTGCAGATGGATGCGCACAGTACGTACAGCACACATTTAAGAGTGTCAAGTGTTTAATTTCCTCCAATTGGCAGAGCACAGAGTCATAATTATATTCCGTTTGTCACATGTCATTGGTGGGGACTTGACGTTGAGACATAAAACGCCTGCTGAAAGTACTCAAAAATAATATTCATCATGCAGCAGTATTCAAATGAAATATTTTATTGGTTTCCCTTAGCAAAACTGGCAGCCAGCTTCACTTTGGAACAATAGGGCGCCTGTTGATTGAATTCTCTCATAGGTAAGACTTTATAACATGAGCTGTTTCTCCAGAGCCATCCTGCAGTCAGATTTCTTTTCCAAGAAGCATGTTCCTGGCCTGCCTGGATGATCTTAAGGTAGCAATTAGCTAAGCGTTCAGTCAAAAGCTTTATTGTTCTGCACATGGTTAGTGCATCACGGTAGTCATACACCTAATCAAAGCTAAGCTTTATTTACGGTAGATGCCATACTATATTACAGCCCTATTCAGAGAAAAGCTTTCGAAAGAGGAATGCAATGTATTAATTACTGGGTTGACTCAATAACAGATGCAATAACAGGTCAACAGTCAACTGAAAGATTATTTTAAATGCTCATCATTATGCAAGTATGGATCTTACTCTATTACTGTAAGTACCTTAAATTGAAAGAAAAGGCCCATAGTTAGCTAATGGTTGTCAGTCATAACTTCCATGTACTAAGAGCCAGTATTATAGTCTTGACGATCCAGCCAATGTTTAGTCAGCTCTTTCCACTGGCCAGGCTCAGCAGCACCCGTAAAAAGGCCGGAGGCCTAGACAGACATTATAACACTAGTCTGACTGTCCAGACACTGCGCCCATATGATGTAAACTCCAAGTGTTGATATGCCAACATATAACCTTGTGTGTACCTCCACCTTATCATTAGTCTCATGATACCTAGCGGTATCTTTAAACTACAATGCAAAGATCAAGCCAGAGCAGGATGGGCTAATCACCCAGTTGAATTATTAGATAGTCTTACACCAGGGCTCCCCAACCTCAAACTCACCAGTGATACAATCCATGACCCTCTCTCTCCAATGTAGGAAGGGCCTCATCAATCGCTTTCAAACACATACTATATTTCATGCAATTTAATCCAGTAAAAGCCAATGAAAGCATGATTTAATGACATTTTTTAAAGTGATTTTGCAATAAAAATAAATGATAATGATAATAAAAATGAATGGGTTATTATAACAGACTATTCATTTTGTCCTCAGCTCTTGTTCTCTCTTTAATATGACTCCTTTACCTCTAATTCTCTAAAGGTATCATGCTCCATCCCCCCTAAGATCTATGGAGCCGCCGCAGGGGGGTCCCAGACACCAGGTTGGGAACCACTGTCCTGGACAATGAAGCCGGAGAGCTGATGGAAAAGCCATCTCCAGTGAGACAGACTTTATTGCTTTCCAGGCCTGCTGTCCCACATGAGGTCATTTTGGTGGAATGTCCCAGAGCAAAATAAAAGTCAGGTCAGAGTACTTAACCTGTTTGTTTTGAGCCTTGCATTTAAAACTTTCCATTTCTTTAACCATACAGAAAAAGAGCTTGGATCTCTTCGCTCTCAGCCTTACTAGCTGGGACTCAATACTACAAGTATGGAGTCTCCAGAAGAATGGGGCTTATCTTCCTCTTCCTCTCCTATATTGAATGATTGTAGTAGACCTAACTCGGGGAAACTCAGGGACCCAACTCATGGTTGCAAAAGTAAAAAGCAATTAGGGTAGTACGTTTCAGTCACTGACTTGTAGGGGACGCTACAGTGAGCCTTGGCTGAAATAGCGCTGTATCAGTTTTTATGGACTTATATAAGTCTGCCAATTTTCATGATTCTTTTTCAAACTCACTGTCTTTGGCATTCAGTGTCCTTTTTGGTTTGGTTTTATTCTTGGCGATGAGTAAAATGGGGAACAATGTGATTCCTTGGGGCCTTAGAAGTGTCCTCATGAACTGTAGACTTTGGTTTTTAGTACTGGCCTGAATATTGCTCACCTCACCAGCCTCTCCCTGTATCACAAATCAGATGCCTTTTTTCACTGAAAACATCTCTAAATTGTGACAGTATCAGAGTTTATGTTTTTGACAGATGGTTATCTGTGATTTAGGGTAGCTATTTGAAAATGAGTGAGTATCTTTGTTGCTACACTAATGCAACACAAAAACAAGAACCTGAAAAATAATGCTCATTGTTCTGACTCAGAACCTTAGAACCTTAACCAGTAAAAGGTTAGAGAAGCGGGATTTTGGCTGGAAGTTCACGAGTTCGAATCCATGGACTGGCTGGGAAAGTCTGGGCGGGGAAAATCAATGACTCTCTCCCCTTCCTTAACAGCTACTTGTTGAAGTGCACTTGAGCAAAGTGCTTGACCCCCAGCTGCTCCAGTGGAGCTGCTCAGTGGCCAATAGTAGAGGCCTGTGGTTGTACTGGGCAGCTCCCAGGTCCGCTTTAAGCGGGATTTATGCTTCTGCGGAGGTACACGTAAACGTATCTGCGTAGCTACGCAGCGAAGGGTATTATGGGTAACCGTAGGTCGCATAGGCTCGCAGAGGAGCCTACGCGCACACCTCCCAAATCTCAACAACGCGTAAGCGACCCTACGCGTAAAACAAGCGGACTGGTTGAATTCCCGACAGGAAGTAGGACAACGGGATTGCTGGAGCTGTTTGTTTTAGGTTATTGTAGCCATGTGCTTTCTTTTATTTTAGACTGGAGTCATCCGGCCATTCATATGACGATACTGTTCCAAAAGCATGCCCGAGTATCTAGTGCCGGTCGTTGAAGGTGTGAGCGGTCGGTAACCATCGTATGAATGAGATGATGAATAGGCTGGTAAACGATCCCCAATCACAATATGAATAGATGGCAATCAGACCGTTTCTGTTCAGACATGCAACAATGTCATTTCTTTGTTTTACGGATGAATTGGTTTGTTTACAATTTCACCGGGGGTGAAACCGGATTTCCGCGTCCGGGATTTCTTCTATGTTTCCCGTACATTGTGGTTTACTAAACGTGACACTGCCTCCTAGTGGATACGTTAA
>OMLI01019380.1:2362-12559 GCA_900302605.1 Rondeletia loricata
CACACACACACACACACACACACACACACACACACACACACACACACACACACACACACACACAGAGGACTGGCCAGCTCAGCATGTCTGCTGCTGCTGCTGCTGGGAAAGCAGTGGATTACTCAGCCTTATTCCCATCCCAGTGTGTGACATCGACAACACACCACACTGCCTTGGTTGAAGCTTGGCACAATAGTGGAGCTCTATGGTTCTCCTATAGGGAGCGTGGAGCCACATTGATGGACACCAGAACAGGCCCAGCTGGCCAACAAAAATCCACCCGAAAACAATTTAACACTGTTAAAAAACAGCTATTGGTTATGTACTTTGCATTTCTGGGCCCATTTTGTTGTTTGGTGGTGTGTTTTTCTTATTTCCAGCAGCTACAATGGAGTTTGATAGGAGAACATTTTCCAGCGATCTAAAACATCAACAGTAAACATCAGGTTTTGGTGTCAGCCGCTCAAAATCCTCTTTCTAGACTCACCATGTTGCACAAACATTCAACAATCATACAGGGAGAAATCCACCTTAGGCAGAGATCACAACACTTCATCACCTTTTAACGTTTTTTAATTTTGTGCATGACAGTACAGTGTCCTTGGGTACCATGAAAGGCAAAAAATACAATTATTATCACAAAATAACTTCTGGAATGCATCGAGCATCACAGACTGATGATATCTAACAGTGTTCGATTATCCAGTCAGCTGTGTTTTAGAGCGCTTACTTCCTAAGTATTACTCTATAGCTCTATATTTGATCAGTTTATTGGATACTGAAATCAAATATGCAAAATAAGGCAATAGAAAAATACATAATGTACAAAACTGCAAACCGTATCAACAACTTAACTGTATATAAAGGTAAAGTCAGTGGGAGGCGAGGCGGTGCGTTTAGGACTGATGTGAACAGCTGGAGACGGTCGATCACTTATCCTTCCTTCCTGCTCTCCTTTCACAGAGCGAGCATCAGCAGGGATCCTTTCTACGACATGCTGGCGACGAGGAAGCGGAGGATAGCCAATAAGAAATGATGACCACCCTCCTTCAACCTGTCCCATCCACATCGCCACCAGCAAAGCCCCGGTGTGTGTGTGTTGTGGGGGGTCATGAAGGTCTCCCACTCGTCCATCCAGGGCCAGAGGACGCCAACACAAGCGTTTCAGATAGACTGAAATCATCATCATACCCACCAGGTTGTCTGCGCCTCAATTCTAGGTCTCTTTTTTTGATTTGGTATAGACTTTGGGTGCCGACGCTGTGCCGTCCGAGTCAGACTGGACGAACAAGACAGAACAGCTGCAGACGCAAAATCTTTACCAAGCTGGATTATGACAAATGGAGCGAAGGAAGAGGACTACAGATTCCTTTAACTTCAACCCAAACTGGAGACATATCCATGGCTGGAATCATGGTAAATGCTTCCAATTATTGTAGCTATGACTGTATCGCCCTCTGCTGGACACATAAGGAATTGAATCTACACATTTCATCAGCAAATGTTGAGCGACAGACTTAAGACCTTCCCCATGTGCCGTTTCCCTGCCCAATGCATAACAACAGGCTCCCAGATGCCAATGAACATTTTATCAACTTGAACTGATGCATCCTTCAACAATTGCTGCTGTATCTTATTACTGCAGAGCCTCAAGCTTATGAATCAGCTGGTCTGATTGTATGCAAACACACTGATTTGTTCTAAAAGTTAAATGAAAATTACTGAAGGAATGGCAGCCAAGAAAACTTAACAATACATCCCCTTATTTCCCCTTTCAATGCAGATTCTGGTAGAATCGGCCACAACCGAAGTAAGTTGGGGAGTAACACTGATGTATTTTGTGTGTACTGGCCCTTTAAAGTGGCCACACTCTTTAAAAGCTATAATACATCCTATATTAATTCTGTAAACACTCATTTAAAAGTGTTTTATGTATTGAAGATCCACCTCTGTGATCAAGTCAATTTCTTTCATATTTATTTTCTCTTAATTTGCCCAAAAAAATAAAAGAAAAAGACAATTTCCTCCCCATTTACATTATGCATGTATATAATGTACAGTTTATTTTTTCCTTTGTCGTGTTTTTTTATGTAGCATGTAAATCGTTACGGCCGTAGCCTATACCGTTCACCTCTTTAGTTTAGTTTTGACAGCATTAACAGTTTACAATAGTGGAAGTCAATGAAGGCTCATACTCATACCTACTACATACTCATACCTCATACTGTGTCACTATTGAAAATCTGATGATACATGTTTATGACAGTAAAGCTCACTGCACTGAGTTTGACAAGGGAGTGTAGGACATCAAAAGGTGAAACAAATGAGATACTGGAAGTTGTGTGAAGGCTAACTGGAAGCTACGGACTGTTGTCCCAGACAGAGATGGAGCCAACTCGAAGCTGAATCCTTCCTTAATGGATGGGAGCCTTCAGGTTTGATCTTGGTTTGGGGAAACTGCTCCTAAACACTTTCATGAAGACTTTGAATAAAAATACAATGCTGATCAGAAAAACACAGTTTGCGTGTGAATTAACTGACAAGACTCACCAAACTAACCAGGTCTTTGGTTATTTCAAATGTGGCAATACTGTTGTGAATACAAAATGATGAGTCGAGCCGTCTTGCTGACTCATATTATTAATGAATAGCTAGAAAACGTGTGTGTGTGTATTTAACAAACCCTGAATACAAGAGAGTGCCATCAGTCTCCCATATCTAGTTTATCATTTAACTTCAGTGGAACGGGACAGGAGGCTCCAATACGATCAATCTATTCCATATTGCACAAAAGGCGGATGGGAGCTTTTCAAAACGCTGGAAAGTCTTCAGCCGTCTCAAACCACCAGCATTTTCTATTCATTTAAATGCAGCTTGTAAACAAGAGACAGAACGAGCTACAATTTCTGACATTAACAAATGTATTTGAAGGCTTATGATATACCTTATACAATGTATACATTTTGACATGCTATTGTTGAACTAAAGGTGTAACATAGCAATTATTCAACTTTTTGTCTTTTAAGGTCATTTAAAAAAAAAAGAAAAACCATACCTATTACTGACTTATGTCCATAGAACATGGTCTAAATTATGGTGTGGGACAAAAAAAAAAAAAACATCTACTGATAATCCTGATACAGGATTTGTATGTATAAAAACATTAACTGATAGTACAGTCCAAACTTAAATTCACAGTATTCCTTATGACGCAAACTGTATTCTTTAAAAAGCAAACACAAAAAGGTCCACAGCCATTATAACAATTTTTTGATGCTTTTTAGATTTTGCTTGGACAAGTGTAAAAAGAAAGAGAAAGGATGTGAGAGGAGAGAGAGCGACGATGCAGAGAAAAACCTCCACATCTGTGAAACGTTTAAAAATACACAGACTTATGCTTCAGAGCAAAAATGGAAACAAAGAGAGCTGGGAAATGTCCTCAAGTCTGTCCAGGGTAACGTGGAGGTTATCAGTCATAGAAGCCTTGTTCCCGCTGCCACACTCCTCCGTCTCGTCCAGAAACAACTCCATCCATTTGTTTGTCCGATCCCAGAGGGATGTAAAAAATAACCGACATTTCATCTCTTAGGCAACCATTTCCCCCTATTGTTTCATTCTTCTTCTTCAGTTGAAACCAGGTGGATATCCTTGGTGGAAGTTTTTTAAGTCCTGAGTCTTCCACTGAGCAGCAGTTGAGATGTTTAAGCTTCTTCTTTTGTTTTCCTTGCCTTTTTTTTGTTTGTTTTTTTATATGCGTTTATACAAGTATATATTAATCTTTTTCTTACCATAAATGTTCACTGAGTGACCGTATTTTAACCATAGTTGGGAGGATTAGGGCAAAGAAATCAATGCCTTAAAAAAAGGAATCTTTAGAACATTTAAAACACTCTTAATGTGGTAAAAATACAATATATTCCCAACAAAGAAGCACCGCGTCAAAAAATGCTTGATGTCATTCCTCTGCCGTTGTTAAAAAGTTGTTGGATTTGTACAGTATCTCCAGATCTGAAATGACAGGAACATACAATCTCTTTATACAAGCTACAATACTACAATTCCTCCTCTTTTTCACAGCAGCTATGATTACAGCATTGACAGTTGAGCGTATTGGCGATAAAACATAACAAGGACGCCCCACTCACATTGTTCTTTTTGCGGATGAAGAGGGGGAAGTCAGTGTTTCACGGTGCTGCACGGGCCGTTGGAGGAGAATCCATTGGCTCGGCCGTAACCGTTTCCTACAAAATATAGATCAACAAGTTTAACTGACAGACTTGACAGCAGCAATTACAGAGCAGGATATATTTTATCATTCGTTTCGTTTGCAAGAGACAATGACACACTGACATTTACAACCCCACTTCAGTCTGAAAGGATCATTTCTGTAATACCTGTGTGTCCGTTGAGATGGCGGTGAGTTGCGCCGTTTGTGGCTGCCGTGGGTGATGTGTGGTGGGAGGCGAGCGTGTCATCAGCATAGTCTGTGCGCCGGCGTTTCTCTGGAGAGTAACCGCTGTCATGTTTAGCGTCCTTGTTGTCACTGTAACGTCGCTTGCGGCTCTCGCGTTCGACCGGGCTGCGCTGCACAGAGCGTTGACCTTCGAAGCTTTGCTCAGCCTCGCTGTCACTATCCTGCCTCCTCTTTTTCTTTTTCTTCTTCTTGTGTTTGGAGGACTTGCCCTCAACGACTCTGTCTGAAGAATCCACATCAGAGCTTCTAGAGGAAGACAACAATACACACTAGGCTCAGCCTCAACAGAGGACTCAAATCAAGAACTGACTGGTATTAGACCTGGTAATCAGCCAAGGAAAATGACATGTGAAACTAGGCAATTCAGTTTACAATAGAGAATAGTCCAGAGATGGTGGTGAGTGTCTTCTACCATTGTGAATGGTTGTGCAAAAGGGCAAATGTTATACCAAAAATATATTACCCAAAAAAGCACAATGTAGCACAGAGGTGCAGATAGCATTACTCACCCGCTCTCACGGTGTCTGTCTTTATCCTTTGACTTCTTCTTTTTCTTGCTCTTTTTGTGTTTTTTAGCCCGACGGGCCTCTGAGCTGTCCTCCCTCTCCCTGCTCAGAGGAACAGCCATTCTCTTGTCCTGATCCTCCTTGCTAGGAGCGGATCCAAAGGTGGAGAGAGAGGCCCGAGTGGGAGAGTGCCTGGCCTTGGTAGAGGTCTCTGGTACTGGGGCAGATGAGGAAGTCTCCTCTTTCGAAGGGTAATAGTCCCTCTCCCTGCCGTGGCTCTTGTCCTTTGTCTCCCGGGACTCTCGACCCTCCTGTCGGTACCTCGAGCGGCTGCGAGGCTCCTCGCGGTAGGGATGAACATGCCCCCTCCGCTCGCGGTCCCGCTCCTCTCTGGATCGGTGTTGGTGGTAGTGGTACCTGTAACGGTCACGCCCCCTGGGGTGGTAGGCGGTCCGCTCCCAGCGACGCTCAGACTCCACGTCCCTGTAGTGACGGGCGCGAGCAGGTGAACGGTCCCTGTATGCACGATGGTGGTGATCCCGGTAGTCCCGTCTGTAGCGATAGCGATCAGCATCAGAGTCGCGACTCCTGTCCCGGTAGCATCTCTCCTTTTCCCGATCTCTGCTCGAGTCGGAGGAGTACAGTCTCTCTCTCTCCCTGTCTCGGGAAGATTGTCTGTCGTTGCCTCTGGAACTGGGCTTGGCCACGTGGGGCTCCCTACCCTCAGTTTGTCCCTCAAGCCTTGTTGCCGGACCATTGGTCTGCTGCTTGGAGAGTTCCCCGGCCTCATCCCCACTTACGCTCGCCTTTTGTGGAGCTACAGTTGCCCCTGCAGTGCTGGCAGAGTGGTGTGGCAGGATGGATAAGGCCGCAGGACTGCCACTATGTGCAGAAGATGCTAGAGAGTGGCTCTTGGTGGCAGTGGCTGAAGATGGAGAGCTAGCAGCAGAGGATGCTGTGTGCTGAGGCAGGGGGTCAGACGGAGTTTTAGCCCTTGTGTCATGAGTGGAGAGATGCTGGCTTTCACTGGCAGAAAGATGGAGGTTCTGGGAGGAACTGGCCTGGGTGGTGGCAGCATTACATGCCTCTTTGCTGGAGGAAAACAAAAAACAAACAAGCATATAAACAAGGCGTTTTATGACATTTTGGACACAATGTCTGTGCACAGCCAAAATGTAAATGCAGTTGAGTAGGTTTTTAACTAATTTAATAAAGTTGTCATTTTAACCGCAGACATTAAGTGTTGTGCCTTTCAATTCACTGCCCTAAGAAGATTTTTTTGGACTGCACCTAATGGAACAGCAGTATCTTTTTTTTATAAACTCAGAATGCTAATCTCACCTTGGTTGGCTGAGGTCACATTCGAGTCCATTAGCAGCAGTAGTAGCCACACTGGACAAACCGCCATGATTGTTGCCAGAAATCTGAAGAGCACAAAACAAGACACATTTATTAATTTATGCATGAAAATTACTGTTTGTATAATATATCAACATATAGCAAAAGGCAAGAAAAAACATTAGCAAATGTTTACCTTTTTAGGGGTGTCGAGTCCGTTGACACTGTGGTGTCCGTTGTGGTGCCCGTTTTGGCTTGGTTTGGAGATGCCATTAGTTGGTCCGTTTAGTCCGTTACCATTATGGTGCACTCCCGCCTCCCCGTTGGTGGGTGGTGGAGCCGGTCCATAGACCTCTCCTGCTCCGTTCTTTCCATTAAGGTGAGACTTGGTCAAGCAGCCATTATCCAGAGTGCCACAGTTCTCCTGGTCTGATTCCTCAGAAGACTCGTGGCCGTACGGCACCAGGAATGAAGCTCCGTTCCCTCCATTGTGGTGATCCCAGTTACCGTAAGACATGCCATTAACGCGATGAAACTGACGCGGGACAAAGTGAAGGTCTGAGCGGACGTCTGAGGTAGACTGTGAGGAGGAGGAGGAGGAGCTGGAGGAGGAGGACGGCTGGCTTAAAGAGGACGAGGAGGAGGAAGGGCGGTTCTGTTTGCCCTGGCCAATGAAGAAAGAAAGCTTCTGCCGTTTGTCATGGTCTGGGATCACTGTGGGCCGGCTGAGTGAGTGGGAGATGGATGAGGAAGAGGCAAGTCCGTGGCTAGGTTTTCCCGCCCCAGTGCTGCTGGTGCTAGGCTTGGAGCTGGAGGGATAGTCCCTTAGCGATCCATTCCCATTGACGTGGAGGGCGCTCTGAGGAGGAACAAAAAAGGAAACAGGAGCATATTTTATAAGGGTCTTGGTCAGACACTGGCCACATATCTTAAATTAATAATATTCACACATTTTTTATCACCAATGTTTAAGTTTAAGCACCGATGTCAAAAGAGGGTGCAGTACCTTGCTCATGTGGGTGGGCAGTTGGGGACCTACGAAGCCTGTAGTGGTGTGTCGGGGGGTGGTGTTGATGTGAGGTATCGCCACCGGTCGGGGGGACGACTGACCAGGGTTGCCAGGGTAATCCCCTCTGTTCTTCACGTCATTGGACCTGGTGACCCGAGAGAAAGGGACATTAGCGAGGAGATAGATTTCAGTGACCGAAGTTAAGTGAGAGGGATACATTTAAGACTTTCAAAGACCTTTTAAAAGCCATTCAAAACAAATTAAAGACAAATGTATCCACAAAAGGAAAAATGGAAGAAGAAAATGGTACATCTGTTGGAATACATATACATGTGTGACCAGGGTTGAGATCTCACTAGAAAACTAACACTGAGAAAACAACATTAAAGGCTATATTTAACTGTATTTCAATCTTTTTAATGCCTTGAATTTAAATGTCTCAATTAAACACATTTTAAGACTTTTTAAGGACCTGCACATGGGACCTGGGGTCTACTCACTTGATATAGAAAAGGACGTAGGCCTGCTGGTTGAGAACAGACCTGATGTCACTGACAGACACAGTGGAGTCGTTCATCTGATACCATTGCCCGTTACTGGCCTGGGAGACACAAGAGCAGATTTGGCAGGTTGGCAGATTTTCTATACAGATTTCAGGGTCCACTTTTCCCAGACGTTAATTTATAAATTGTATTTGAAGACTTTGGCCGGTGTTCAATATGATGTATGCTGATAATGGCTGGGACATTACTGTCAACTAGGCCATATTACTCTATAGATGAAAGCTATAATTCACAATAACAAATATCACAATATGTAAAATGACAGTCGGTCGCAAAACTGCATAAAGTGTGTCGTCATACAATTACAATGGAACAATATGTTTCTATACTTTCCAAAAAAATTTATGCAGTCAAACTTTAAGACTTATCCATATTTTTCCTGACTTTTCAGACCTGCACAGGAACCCTGAATTTACTCTTTCTGCTACCTTAAATTGAGAACAGTTGTTGAGGGAGTGTTTGAGAGACAAATGTGTGCATGTGTATTGCAACAGTAGCACCCTGATGGGAATAACTGATAGACCAGACCAGTGCTCATACCTTAATGTAGCAGAAGTAGTGGCCAGCGTGACAGCTGAAGCCAGAGTGGACCAGCACAGCGTACAGCCCATAGACTTGGGGCTCCCCCTGGGACTGAGACATGAAGGGCCGCAGGTCCAGGTACTCGGGGTATCTCACATCCTGATGACCAGAGAGCGGTTGTCAACTGATATCAAGCCATAATCAAATATTTACCCATTAATACTGGCACTCCTTTCATGGCAGAAGGGTGCTGTCCTATGGCCATCTCATGTTACTGGATAGTATAGTCCTACTTTGTCTGGTTACCTTAGTGATTTTGCCTCCGCTGAAGTTTGCGAAGCGCTTCAGTGAGATGGTGAGCACGTTGGAGCTGCGGTGGATGGTGAATCTCTTTGAGGCGGTGACCATTTTTTTGCACCTGAGGGAGACGCATGTTCACAATGTTTTAGCTGGCAAATTGCCATGCAAAAATCACACACAGGCTCTTGCTTGTTCTATTTGCAGGAGAATAGCTTTTGTTTGGACAAAGGTGAGTACAACTACTTACTTGGTGCATTTGTAGGCGTTTTCTCCATCCAGTTGTTCTGGCTTGACAAACTGCTCCAGAGCCTTGGTGACACTGGGAGCCGTCTGCATGGAGAGACAAAACAATCTGGAGTTTGGCCATATTCTAAAAATCACTCACAAAAGATGAATTCCTTGGTTTGTTACAGATTTGTAGCAAAAAGAAAACACTGAAATATTAGATCAGCTAAGGCTAGAGAATGTTGCTTTATTACCTTCATTTCCAGAGTAACATCCAAGAAAGGGTCAAATGTATCCGAGACTGCTTTGCAGTTTAAACATTTAACTGTAGAGGAAAGAATAATCAGTGACAAGGTGTTAGTCTAGCAAGGCTGTGAGCCATACAGATATGAGATCAAGTTGATAAATTAAATAACAAATCAAAACTAAGTTACCTCTGGACCTTAGGTACCCGCCAAAGACTTGATGGATGAAACTCGTTGCCTGCGTTTGCCTGTCCAGTCTGTTAGAAAGACAAATTTCATGAGGACAAAGAACAAGCAGCAAAGGCACTGATAAAATTTTAGTGACTGCCTCAAAAATAAATCAATAAACAGATAGGAATTGACTTGATACTTCCTAAAGTCAATTTTTAAGAGTCCCTTGAGTACCAATATGGTCAGAACAGTATATCCATCAACGTAGGTTATCTATGTGTACATAACCTAATTCTACACTGATTTCTAACATTTCAGTAAAATGACGTGAATAGCATCAACATGTAGCTTTTATGCAGGATTTAAGTACGGCCTACTGGAAGGCCTAAGCAGAATGTTCTGTGGATCAGCAGAGTAAAAGGAAGACCATTTCCTCCCAGTGTCACGAGTTTGAATTCTGCTCATGACCTACAGTACAGGTCATCCTCTCTTATGTTTCCTGCACTCTCCACTATAAATTACCTACTAAAGCACAAATATGGTAAACCCTTGTAAGTAGAGCTGGGCGATTAATCGGATTACGATCACGGCCCTCCATGATCAGTGAACTACGAAATGTTGAGAGTCCAATCAAGCTCCAGAATCACCGGTTTATTCCACTGGGCAGAAAACACATGCTTTTTACCATAGTCCTGTTTATTCCTGTCAACAATAACACCACAACGACGTGTGCACCGAGACCAGTGCGGCTAAACTAGCGGTGGGGATTCCTCTGTAATCCGCATCTTCACTCTCCATATCTGGAGGAAACCCCCTTTAACGTCCCGCTGCTGGAGACACAACC
>OMLI01019383.1:10627-31244 GCA_900302605.1 Rondeletia loricata
GGAGTCCTGTTGACACCATATCTGCCCATTCAACAACAGATGCTCTGATTCAATAAGTAATTCCCTTTCCGGTTGGCACATTTCGTTGTGTTTTGTAATTTGGCGTTGTGTTTTCTGATTTACTATTGTGATTTGCATGCGTCGGCCACCGTATAAATCCCCTCTTATTCAAATGGTTTAATGGCAGCATACAATTGTAATAATCACAAACTGTCAAAATGAACAGAAGTGGATTTGATTCAACCTCTCCAAATCATCTGCTTACATTAACAGATTTAGATCGAAGCTAGCCAAGGCTAGTTGTGATTTGCACACGTCGGCCACCGTAGATTTAGTCTCTCCATATCGCAGGCGATTCTACAGTGATGCCACAGCACATTTTTATCATCAAAATCAGAGGAATTTTTCAAGCAAGTTAGAAAAGGAAAACGCTTAAGCCCTGAAATAAATGTTAGTCTACATCATATGTTGTCACCCCATACAAATAGGAAGATTGTAGAATAGCCTAATATACTCTCTGGTCCTTAATGTCAACAAGACCAAAGTCCTATCAGCATTTACAACCAAACCATGAATCCGGGGGGTGGCTGGATTTGTAACATATGATTCATGTAGAGCATCTTCTGAACTGTAACATTCATGAGTAGTCTGCAGCACAGCAGAGGAGCAGCTCTAACTCTGGGCCACCATTCAGAGTGCCATAATGCACTGCAGTACAGTATAGTACAAAACCATCACTGTGCAGGCAAACGGTTGTTTATACCTGGTTAAAGCTGCCAGTCAGGAATACCATCCAACAAAGCTTTCTCAATAGTGAAATCAGTAGCAAGTTCAGGATGGCTTACAAAATCAAAGACCTCATACACTCCACTCTGGGTTTCTCTAATGCTAAAACTTACTGTATGTCTAAGAATGTATTAGCGGTCCTCAGCGCAAATGAAACAAGTCTACGAAATAATTTGTCCCATACTTCAGCCTGCTGCAAAAGAGCAATGCAAGGACTTGTGGTGTGTGTTAAGATCTAAGAACCTAATCTTTTTACCGGATTACTTTTTTTCTGGTGATTATGTTGTTGGGTTTTTTCCGTTTCTGCATATATAGCACCCTGCTGTGTGTGAATACACTGATATGGGTACACAATGCACTGTATTTTTGTTTGTTTTCTTGTACACAGACACTAAAAACAATCTATTTGAATCAAATACAGAAATGCGTCAAATGAAAACAACTGTCTTCGTGGTTGTTTCAGAGGGATGACATGGAGGCCATCCCAGGGTACCTCTCTCTGCACCAGACAGCTGACATCATGACCCTGAAGTGGACACCCAATCAACTCATGAACGGCTCTGTTGGAGACTTGGACTATGAGCGCAGGTGCAGAGCTACTCAGCTGCAATAGGATTATGGCGGTCGTGTCCGTCGACAAAGCCTGGGTTTGATAGTATTAGCAATCCTCCCACATATGTACTTGATATGTGACTAGTGCATATTAATCCATACCAAACACAGGTTTACAATGTCTTCGAAAGCGTTTGACTCAAGTCTGCTGGTATTAACGTGTTTCAACAAAGCCATGGAGACTATTTATGTTTCTGTTTGTGTAACACTTGAGTATTACTGAATAATGCAGTGTGTGTTTGTGTGTGACTCTGGGTCTCTGTATCCTGGAGTAGATGCTGCTGCTATGATGAGGCTTGTTTTCAGCACTCCAGCGTTCACCAGATGGCTTATTGACTGAGACACTGTCAAGCATCACTCAAACTAACAAACCACATTATGTTCCTGTGCATGTGCATGTTTTCTCTCACCGAAAATAGATCGCTCCATTAGGCAACTCTGTGTCTGCTTATCTATGGGTCCACTCCACACTTGACTATTTTCTCGATTAACCATAAAAGGAGTGTTCCTTCAGATTTGGTCTCACACAAATACGATGTACACATTCCCTATGGATTTGTTATGCGGTGTTAGTTGGTGTTCCGCTCAAGGTGAGTCTGGATTGTTATGTCCCTGACTATGTATTTGATTGAATCTTTTTCAGTGTATACTGGGACTATGCCATGACCATCCGTCTGGAGGAAATTGTTTACTTGCACTGTCATCAACAGGGTGGGTCCAGGCTCCAGGCGTTGCTCTGGCTTCCATCATTTTTTAGTCTTTAAACTACCGGTACACCAGTCTGTAACTCAAGTGAACAATAACCAATGCTGGATCGTATGCAGTGAGATTTTTGCCACTACAATTTGCTTTTTCAGTCACTCTGCACTCTGTACTTCGTTCAAATTCATTGCTATGTTTGATATTACTATGTTTACTATTTATTATGACTGTCTGTGGTTACACAGCTGTCCAATAAAATGTCATCATGAATCATTTAAAGCAGAAATCATCTCGTCTTAATCCCGTATGCTATCCTCCTCTAGTGGACAGTGGGGGAACGGTGGTGCTGGTGAGTCAGGACGGGATCCAGAGGCCTCCGCTTCGGTTCCCTAAAGGAGGCCACTTGCTCCAGTTCCTCTCCTGCCTTGAGAACGGCCTCCTTCCCCACGGCCAGCTGGACCCTCCACTCTGGTCGCAGAGGGGAAAGGTCAGCACAGGAGGGTCATTCTTTGGGGTCACTCTCTGGCGTCAGCTCCAGAACACAAATTACTTGTAGTAGGCGTTCTTCCAATGGAAACGATATAAGTACTAAAATGCTTAGGAGTAAATCAGATGCCTTATCTGATCAATAAAATCAATAAAAGAGACATTTGAATTAGGAAATAGCAGGCTGTGACCTCTGATGTATTTTGCTTGTTTGCATCAATGGTTGGAGTGACACTGACGAATGTAGTATGGCCCGCTGTTCTCTCATCGTGATGTTTCCACCACCATACAGTATGTGTCCCTTTGTGTGAATGGATGTCTTAGTTAGACTGTGAATAGTATTTGTAGTATCTTCAGGACGAACTGACTAATGAAAACCCACCCTCGCTTGTTCAGCCACTATTAAGAGGCTTCCGCATACAGACACTCAGCCTCTTAAAATCACATGGATGGCTTAGCGGTGCTTTGGTGCTTTGGTGACTTAAACACCAATTATTTTCTCATCGCAGGGCAAGGTGTTCCCTAAGCTGCGGAAGAGGGTTCCTCAGGGATCTGGATCCTCAGACTCGGTCTCAGATAAAGAGGAGGACGAGGCCACAGACTATGTCTTCCGGATCCTCTTCCCGAACAGCCAATCAGAGTTTGGTGAGAGACGTCTCCCTCCAGAGAACCATATTAACATTATAGTCTCTACGCAGCTGTTAATGTACAGCACCCATTGGCCTCACCCAAGTGTTGCCTTTTTATGAAAATGTTGCTCGTTGTTCATTACAGTGACTGTAACCCACCCTCCCCATCTGACTTCCTCCTTCTCCCTTCGACCGAGAGGAACAGGGGCCCTGGTTGTCCCCAAGCGGTCGTGCAGCTGTCCTGAAGAATCCCCCTCACTCACAGGAAGCAGCTGTAACACTGTCACACCTCGCCTTGTCTGTCCATCTGTCAGCTTGTCTTGCTTTAATTCCCTGCATTTAATATCCTCCTGGCTGACCTCTGTGCCTCTGGCAAAGTTTATTGATGTTTCCCGTTATTAAATTCCCACCCACCCCCTGCAACCCTCCATGTCCCACCTTTTTTTACTGCATTAAAATGCAATAACCTTTTAACAGGCGATGGTGGACAACTGGTTGAAGGAATATGGCTGTTGAACTGAGATGATTTGATTTGATCTTGATTTTGGTCTAAACATAAGTGTAATGTTAAAAGAAGCAGATTGCTCAAATTGATTGCTGTTTTTGTTTATGTGCTTCATCTTTTCTCCAACAGATCACAATTGATCAGTGTAATTCTGCTTACGCACAACGTTTCCTGCTGTGTTCAAATCATCTAAGTGCAAATGCAATTGTTCTTGACAGCTTTAAGCGCAATATGCTGATGACAATGATGGTGTGTGTGTGTGTGCGTGTGTGTGTGCGTGTGTGTGTGTGTGTGTGTGTGTGTGTGTGTGTGTGTGTACGCATGTGCATGCATGCTACAGTGACTCCTCCAGACTTGATGGACCAGGGAGCTACGATGTGGCATCCGACTCTCAGAAAGTCGTCCTGTTCCTCCTGTTCTCAGGGGAGCCTCTCTGACGGGATGCCACTCAAGGGGTGCAACCATGAGAGGTGAGAGATAAACACACCCCAGGCTAGACTCAGTTAACATTTGGTCGCTACTTTTGCTTGTATTGTACAGGTGAACTGTTTGCGTAAGGTTGCGGAGACACAGCCGCTCACCAGACACCCGTCCCCCAGTGCCCATCAGAAATTCTAAACACTGCAGAGGAGACTGGGATGGTAAAAGGACGCAAGAAACTAGCAATTACCCTGAAGACAGTCACGTGACATTTACATAACTGGGAGAAGAATGTGTTGGGGAAAATGAGATGATAAGCAAGGCAAGTTAATTGGTTGAAGGCTATGAATAAAGTCGAGCCGGTGGGCTAGCTTGTTCTATTTGGCATGCAGCACCGCAGGTAGTCATTTGAATATTAAAAGGTTAGCCCCTGAAACTGTTATAAACTCCCCATTAGCTATCTCACAATTTCAGGACAATAACTTCTCACGTGGTAGACAAGGTTCCGTCAAGAAAACAGAACAGACAGAATAGTTGCATAATAATGTCAGAGTGTCTGCCTCTACACAAGCAGAGCGTAACGTGCTGTATCTCCCTGCAGGGCTCCTTTGAAGATGCTGTGCGACAACATGAAGTATCAGATCATCTCTCGGGCGTTCTACGGCTGTATGTGAATGCAAATCCCCTATTCGTTGCCTGTTACTTATTGTGTACATTGAAATGCCTTGAATATTATTATCTATTCTCATTCAAAAACTATTAGATTAATATTTTAACGAACTATTATTCGATTCTGCAGAGGCGTTGAATAATGAATTGTATTGTCACCTAGGGCTGGCATACTGCCGTCACCTGTCCACTGTCCGAACACACCTCTCTGCTCTGGTCAATCACACTATTGTGGAGCCCGACGTGCCGTGTGATGCCTACAGAGGGCTCACCACTGAGGTGTGGCAGACGTTCCTCCAGGACTGCAGCGTAAGCATCACTGTTACTCACTCGACACGTCGCTGCCACACCACTGCAACACAAACTAAAAATGTACTCCTGATGGTATACTGACCACACACTCCCACTCTGTTGCTCTTCTCTCTCTCATCCATATTCATCCGCTGCTAATCATGTGGCTCACACCATTAGTCACACAACAATATACATGAAGTATGACTAATGCCCTGTCAAGACACATTTCTCCCACGGGAGACAAATAAAGTAACCTTAACCAATCTTAAAGTCCAAATCCAGAATTTATATTTATATTTAAATATTATTAGGTTATATTAACCTGGATTCATGAAGAGTTTGACTTGAACATGAAAAAGAAAAAGGGGTTTGCATCTTTCATACCCCATTGTTTCTCTAAATACTGGTCTGTTTTTTTTTTTCAACATTTATAAATAATAATGTAATGTATTTTCATAGTCTCAGAATGCATGTGAAGCCCATGTTACATAATATCTGTCAGATACTATCTGTCTTGTTTCAGTAGTTTGGAAATCAATTTGAAAGTATTTACCAATATACAGGATGTGATGTTAAAATCCCTTGTGCCATAATCCAGGGTGAGCCAGCCACCTAATCTAAATGTTACAGGGTGTAACAGTGTGGTATGTCACTGGGGTTATCAAGTGGGCACCTTCAACCTCCACTGGGTGCACTCTAGCTTTCCAACTCCACTGCCAACTCAGTATACCTAAGCATTTGACTTTCCTATGCCTCATTTACTGCGTCTTCCCATGGCACAGCGAGCTTCACAAAATCTACAATCCACTGGGCTTCAGACCTCAACACCAAGTCTGGCCTTAAGTTAGTGTTCAGTATTTCCTAAAGGATCATCAGCTCTTTCCCCCAAATCCATTTGTCAATCTCTGCCCACCCTTAGTTGGCCAATAATATGCCTGCCCAGAAATTACTCCTAGTCTTTTCTCCCTCACAGACAAAACCAGCTTTAATATCTACCTTCCTATCAATTGACAAATCAATTACTAATTGTTTGCTCTGAATTGCCTCTGCCAGACGCTTCAGCACTTGGTTATGTTGCCATGTGCATTGCCCTTGGGACAGACTCGTTTTACATCCTGACAAAATAGATACTCTAAGAGTAGCTATGCCTGAACATAAGGCCCTCACCTACCAATTAACTGAGACTCCTCCAAAAAGTTCCAAAATCCCTTTCCTATACAAAGCCACACCGCTAAGACACTGTGGGACTCCCAACATATGAGAGAACTGGCCCCTCTAACTTAAAGTTGCTTACTTAGTTTGACCAGCAGCCAAAACAAACCAAAGTATTCATTTTATAATGATATGAAACGGAGAAAAACAAGCAAATCTTAGCATTTGTGAAGGTGTAACCAACATGTTTGGTATTTTTACTTGGTAAATGACTAAAACTATTAATCGATTATGACAATTCGAATAGATAAATTTTCTGTCGATCGACTAATCAATTAATCGACTGATCGTTTCAGCACTAATCTCGTATACTTTCAAGGGTCACATTGGCCCAGGCAACAGCCACTGCTTTAACTTGCCTGGCAGTCTTGACCTCTGTATGCCCTCAATGCCACATCCTCCTGCCCTCACTCCTGAACCTGCTTTTTGTCATTTAAAGCATTTATAGTGAAGCTTTTGACAGGGCTCTCTAGTACTGTTGGAATTGCTTCCTTATCTATGTAGAACCTTTTGTTTTCCAGTTTCCCCTTAACAATGGAGATGGTCCTCGACTGACTTCGCTGAACTTTCATCTTAGTCCAATTTAGGCTATCATTCAGCCCTCCCTGTAGTCTTTCCCCATGTACCACCCACTTTGATGGCCTAATCGTTACCTTCATCATCATAGTGAAAGCTATAGGGGAAATTGTACACCCTGCCATGATGCCTATCTCCACATGCTGCCATGCTGTAGCAAACTCTGTTGTTATGAAGCACATCTGAATATCTTGAACATATACTAGAGTGGAAAATGGCTTTTTCATCCAAAGAATGGAAATCTAAAGAAAGCAAGTAGTGGGGTGACAGTGTTTCAGCACCATACTACAATTACAGATATATTCACCCACTGAGTCAACCAATAGAGATTCCATGTCATGGTAGAACACACTGCTTTCATCCAATGGTGAATTGTCTTTTTCAATATTTAATTTCAGTACAACACTAAGGCGCACTAGCAAGGATCGTATCTCTGTGAATAGCTGGTCTCATTAAGGCTGCCTTTTCTGTTTCCCTTTTCTTCTTGATTAAGATTATCTTAAACATTTCCTGTTGTGTGTGCATGTGCTCTTTAACGTGTATTTTTATGCCATACTGTTTTTAATTTCAGAGGCATGTCTTCTCTCTGCAGGCCTACAAGGAGCAGGAGCTGCTGCGTCTGGTCTACTTTGGTGGTGTGGACCCCTCGCTGCGTAAGGAGGTGTGGCCCTTCCTCCTGGGCCATTACCAGTTTGGAATGTCTGAAGTTGAGAGGAAGGAGGTTTGTCATTTACACAGTTCTGGCTTTGCTCTCAAAGCTTTTCCCACAGAATAGCTGACCCCTGACCCTTGATCCCTGAACACTAACCCCTCACCCCAGGTGGATGAGCAGGTCAGAGCGTGCTATCAACAGACCATGCGCGAGTGGCTTGGCTGTGAGGAGATCGTCCGCCAGCGGGAGAAGGAGCAGCATGCTGCAGCGTTAGCGAAGTGTTCCTCTGGGGTTAGCGTGGACGGCACCAGCCAGAAGATGATCCATCGCGACTCCACTGTCAGCAATGAGGTGACACACAGTAACACACACTCACAAGTTATAGAGCCACTGTGCACACTGTAATGTTCAGTCACAATGTCACCTGACACTGTGGAGAGGAGACAGTTGTTTTAGTTATTTATTGATTTCATTTTTGTATTGAGCCATTGATATGGACAGTTTAACTAGAACCACAAGACTCTCACAAATAGAGCTGTGAGCACAGCAAATGAGCCAAAATACAACAGAATTATACAGCAATATTAATTTTTTGCATATAATGGCTTCATTGTCTTTGTTTCCCAATCCCAGTCCTCTCAGAGCTGCAGCTCAGACAGACAGAGTCTGGCTCGCCTACAGAGTGACTCTAGCAGCAGCACACAGGTATCACAGCCTCACCTCAGTACACACCTCACAGAATCTACACTTGTTCATATGTAAACTTTACAACACCTCAGTCTGTTACTGAGTCAGTCAGTATATGTCCTATGTAATACAATCTGTGACAATCTTGACTTTTTGGAACCAATATTCCTCACCCTTGCATTCTCTCTCCTGCTAGTTCTTCACATCCTCCCATCCCTTCCCCTGGAGTAGCCTGCTTCCCTTTGGCTTGTTCTTTCAGGTGTTTGAGTCCGTAGAGGAGGTGGACCAGATCGAGACGGAGCCCAAGAATGAAGAGGCCAAACAGGTGCCTAAGATGCCCAATGGAGCGCTCCAGAATGGGACAAGCTCTCCTGACTCTGGACATCCCTCCTCCCGCAACTTCTCTGTCACCTCTGGCCTATCAGATGGCTCGCTCAGCACAGAGGACTGCCCCGCACCTGATACAACCGCCAGAGCCGCTGCTCCCCCTCTGGCACCACAGAGCCCCGTCAAACCTCCTCGGGACACAGTGGGAGAGAGCTTACGTCTGCCAGAGGAAATGGACAGCCAGGTCAGAGGTGGCACACTAGTGAAGAAAGACAAAAAGGAGGAGGAGGAGGAGAAAACACCTGAAGTGAACAGAAAGACAGACACCAAGACTGAGGTGCTAGATGATAACACAGTCCAACCAGTTGAAGAACGGCAGGTAAAGGCCTGCAAAGGCGTGAGTCTGCCACCTAAAACAAAAGATGCTGTAGATTTAACAGTGGTGGAGTCCAAAGCTGTCGTCAATCCTGAGGATATTGAACAGAAGACAGAAACAGAGGGGACCAAGTTCGAAGATGGAGAGATGATTGCACTGGTAGACACTAAAGAAGTTAAAGCTTCAGAGCAAGAGGTCAAATGTGAGACATCCAAATCAGAGTCAGGGAAAACAGAGAAAGAAGTGCCTCAAGAGGAGAATACGATGGTATCAGCAGTGGCTGCGGAATCCAAAGAAGAACAGATCATACTTCTTGAACAAACTCTTAAAAAAGAGGTGGACGTGGTGGGTAATGGGGAGACATCAAAGGTAGAGAAAACTGTAGAAACAAGTGTGGAAAAGACACAGGAAGAAAGTGAGGGAGAAGTTGAGAGAAGTCAGACAGAGATTTTGAAATTTGAGGAAACAGAGGAAACAAAGGCAAGTGCGACACCAAAAGAGGCTTTATTGGTGAAGGAGGATACAATTAGCAAAGCAGAGGTGACAGTAGGAGCTGAAGAGAAGGAACAAATATTAAAAGATCCCAGGGCTCCTGCAGTAGAGAAGAATCTCATTTTCTCAGCAGACGCTAGGGTCTCAAGAGCAATGGAAGCCTTTTGCACCTCGCAGAATGACGAGGCTCATGTCACGACTGAATCTGACGAGTCTCCCTCAGCCATAGAGATGGAGGAGATCCCCACATCCAAAGTTTCCACGGTGCCTTGGAACAGGAAGGGACCTTGCGAAGCATCCTCTTCCTCCGAGGACTCGGTCCCCCACCTGGAGCTCAGGCTGGAGGAGGAGCAGGGAAAGCCCAGTCCAGAAGGCACCGAGTCCATCCTGTCTGAAGAGCCGGAGATGGAGAGCCTCTACCCTGATTTTGAATGTGTGGCTGTGTCTGGAGAGACCAAGAACGAAGTGACCTCTCCAGTGTCTGGCGGGAGCACCTACTCTGTATGCACACCTTTTTTACATTTCAAATGAATTTATCCTCAAGTAATTCTACAGTAAGATAAGTATCTTGTTTTGTTTTTCTGCGTTGCAGCAAGAGCTTTTGGACTTGTATACACTAAATCTGCACCGCATTGAAAAGGATGTCCAGCGTTGTGACAGGAACTACTGGTACTTCACTCCTGCCAACCTGGAGAAACTGCGCAACATCATGTGCAGGTAAAGCTCTGACATCCCTTCACCAGGGATGTAGTGAACTCGGTTTACTCATCTTTTTATTTGCATAATAGAGTTTACCCACCTTTTAAGGTGGACCTCAATTTTTATTATGTAAACTCATAGTATACATCATAGTAAGTAGTATCAAACTGATGTTAGTTTAATGGGGATAGGGTCTTTTAAGGAAAATTTTGTTAAAGCACAATTTATATTTGTTTATACTGGTGGTTGTTTGCCTTATGATGATCACTGACTGGAAGTTTCCCTGACTACATCACTGCCTATCACTGCTTATCTCTTGTTCCCAAAGGCAGAGCGTGATTACCAAATAAATGTTCCACTAATGACCTTTGATCAGTAATAGATTTTCACCATATTGAGGATATGATGAGAAGCCTGATCATATAAAAAGGAAAAGGAAAAATACATAATTGCACTCCAAAAGTAGTGGTCTTGATAAAAAATGAATTACTTTTTGAATTGCTTTGTTCAATATTGAGCAAAAATGTGGAAATGCCTCTAAATATGGACAATGGTTCTATGACTCAATTATTTGCATGGAGCTCAGATTGGCAGATTGTATATATATACAACATATATATAGATATATAACAGATATATTCACTTTCTTTGTTGTACTATTTGCAGCTATATCTGGCGGCACCTAGAAATTGGTTATGTACAGGGCATGTGTGATCTGCTGGCTCCACTTCTAGTCATCCTGGATGATGGTGAGTCAACACACTGAGTCAACACACTGAGTCAGTTCTCACACTCACTCGTCTTTGACACTTGGTATATTTTTACCATTGAGGTTCGTGTTGATGGAACAACAGAATAGACGTTGTCCACTTACCTTCTCCTCTCTGTTTTCTCCTCTTAGAGGCCATGGCCTTCAGCTGTTTCACTCAACTGATGAAGAGGATGAATCAAAACTTTCCCCATGGAGGAGCTATGGACACTCACTTTGCCAACATGCGCTCTCTCATCCAGGTGACACATGCACCTCTAAAGTCAAAGTCATTATAAATAAATCCTTTCAATCCCCACAAACCCATTTTTGTCTTTTCTCCCACAACCAATCTAATTGTCTTTTTCCTCATGTCTGCCACAATCCCCTTTCTCTGTAGATCCTGGATTCTGAGCTCTTTGAGCTAATGCACCAGAATGGGGACTACACCCACTTCTACTTCTGCTACCGCTGGTTCCTCTTAGACTTCAAGCGAGGTACAGTCGTGCATACTGCAAATGGGTTTGTGCCAATTAGAGGAATAGGAGATTCTGTCTTCACTAAGCCCTGTTTGTTGATAAAATGCCAAACCACTTGACAGCTTGCTAACAAGGCATGCAATTAATAAGGCTTGGAAGGGATATGGAGGTCAGTGACATTTTGTAAAACCCTTCTCAGGAATTGCTGATGAAAAAATCCAGCTGACACCTGCTTCCACTCTTATCTCTCTGACTGATAACTCGCCTCCCAACCATACCCTCAATCAGTTGTGTGGGCTGACTCCTTCCCTCCTATTCCTTTGTGCTTTGTCCTCCAGAGCTGGTATATGACGATGTGTTTGCAGTCTGGGAGACCATCTGGGCAGCCAAGTATGCCTCCTCTAGTCACTTTGTCCTCTTCATTGCCCTGGCGCTGGTGGAAATCTACAGGGACATCATCCTGGAGAACAACATGGACTTCACTGACATCATTAAGTTCTTCAATGGTAAATTAGCACTTCACAGCTGGTTGTGCATATAGCCACAAACCTCTGTTCATTTTAATGCACTGGAATATATTGCTTGACCGTCAAGGGAATGATGCTAAATCTTTAATTGCTTAATTAGTAATAAATTGATCAAAAACTAGCTGGTAGCTAATAAAATAGGACATAACCTTAAACAAGGGTACTGTACGTGTTGAGCACAAGATTCAGTAATGGTGGAGAAGATTACTAATCCAACCCTTTCCTTTATTGTAAGAAGGGAAGTAGTTTGAACTACTAGATACTTTTTTGTATTAATAAAATACATTGTAATAGCAATTCAAAATTTATTCAAAACATGAAATGTTCTTGTGTGCATTCTCTGTCCTGTACAGTCTAATTTGCAGTTAAAATTATCAGTAAGGGAATTCCAACAATTTCCAACAAAAGTACTTTTAATGCATCATATTTTGTTCATTATGCCATTTTATTTACTGGTGAGTTCAGACCTCTAAAGTTTTGATAAACAGGTTCTACTGTATGTGTGGTTTGGACTAACTAAAGTTACTTTTAGCGTTCATATGATGGTAATGGATGAGACTTAAGTGAATCTGTTTTTTTGTTTCAGAAATGGCTGAGCATCACAACATAAAGCAGATTTTGACACTGGCCAGAGACCTGGTGTGCAAGGTGCAGATGCTCATAGAGAACAAGTGATCTTGGTGTTTGTTTCTCCTTTTCCCTCCCGTCCAAGTTAAGTGTGAATAGCTGTAGCAGCACAAGAGTAAATACATAAGAGGACACATGCGCTCACTCACACACACACACACACACACACACACACACACACACACACACAGCCTTTACAATCACAGTTTGCTGCTATGCGCCTTTATCCACCGTATCCACTATGTTGTATGTGTTGTCAACTGGTGTATGAGAATAGTATGCTTCTGTCAGTAATTTTGAGTTAAGAGCTGAAATAGTAAGAATGTTTTCTTTAGTTTCTAAATATTTTTGTCAGATAATCTGAGTGCATTTGGACTTAATATTTAGCTGGTTTTAGTTGCACATTTCAAACCAAATTGCCACTTGAATTGAAATTCAACCAGAGACTATATTTATGAGAGAAGTAAATTACAATATATTGTGATAATAGTCTATATTAATTATTTTAATAGGTATAGTCTAGAAGATAAAAATGTAATTTTAAATATCAGCAGGTTATTCCCTATATTTAGGTGATAAAGACAAGAACTACAGACGTCTTTTAAATTGCTGCTCATCAGAAACTCTTTAAAATGTTTAAAGTGTTCTTGCTATATTCCTTCATGTTGCTGTTTCAGAGCATAAAAATGCCAGTGGGTTGTAGTCTTCAGTATAATCCAACCTCCAGTGATGTTTGGCACTGAACATTCAAAATAATTTAGGTTTCAACACCATGTCAGTGATTTAGTATCAGACAGTGTTTTCATTTTGTCCATTAACTGCCTTGTCTACCAAACAGTATGTCTCTATTTGTTGTGTGTGAATTGTACTGTAAAGAGAAAAAAATAGTTGAAATTATGAGGAATATATTATTACGCATAGAAACATAACCTGATATTCAAGTGACTTATAGATCTCTGGGAAGAGATGTACACAAAGCAACAAGCCTGATGATTTGATAGTCCTTTTAGTTCTTTTTTCATTATCCAGTGAACCATTGTATATTTTGTAAATTGTGTAGTTTAGTCACCTTGATTTTTTGCTTGTATTGTCTTTCAGCATTTCCTAGACTTCTATTCTTTGAATCAAATCTTATTTTGAGCATGAGTATGTTAGTGAATGGAGAAGACCAGACGAGGCAGTCTTTACACAGTGACCAAATTACAAGATATGTCCCGTTGTTTCCTGTGTGTTATTCAGATTCGTTGGTGTGAGAGTAGCCGAAAAAGACCGGTGAAAATGGGACGTACAGTATGGTTTAGTTCTCTGGTTATAGCCAAACAAAGATTGAAAGTTTTTTGCTAAGACCTGATGTCATGAGGGAAACTGTGTACATGTTTTTGGCATATTCACATTTAGCATAAGACAAAATGTTGTTGATTTAAGATGATTTAACCAAGAATAAGGAATCATGTTGCCGTTCCCCTTTGTCTCCCATGATTTCGGGGTATCCCTTTCATTGAAGTAGCTTGGAAAGATGTTGTGTATGCTGTCATCCCCTTAAATTAATACTAACGTTGGTCTCAATGACCAACATTCATGCTTGTCATTCATTGCCTAAAACTTCGCTCTAAAAGTGTTGTTTCATGAATGTGATAAGATTAATTGCATTTAGTATTGGTGGTTCTTTGTGAATGCAAACTGCTGTATCAGAAAATGAAAAGCAAACTATTTTAATTTATTGTAACATTAATTTATTTGCCAACATATTTATTTATTTATTTATTTACTCATTCAGATGCTGCTTTGTTTGTAAAGCTGATATTCTTGTTATTTTGTGCTCAGTTCTAAATGTGTATTGTAAAACAATCAAATTCTATATTAAGAATTCACATATTAAATGGTATATGTTTTTATAATAAAAAAATAAAAATGGAATCATTGTTATTTTTCTACATTAAATCAACTTTGACCTGAGTGATGTTCTGAGAATTTTAGGAGCATGGTGATATGATTTAGCCAAAAATATCCCAGCAGCTTTGGATATAGGATGACAAGGAAGGTCGGTAGTCATCAAAGACTCAACAGTCAACACACAACGTGTATTAGTTTCACAACAGCTGCAAAGTGCATATTGGGTTCATACTGTATGCATTAGTGCTTGATTTTGATAAATTCGCCGTGTGCACGATAATTTGTTATCACTTTTCCTAGATTATGAATAGGCCTACTGTCTTTAAAAGAAAAACTACTATCGCCCGAACAGGGACTTGAACCCTGGACCCTCAGATTAAAAGTCTGATGCTCTACCGACTGAGCTATCCGGGCTCTGAAAGAACCATGTATACACGCGCCAATTTAAATGGGTGACTGCTAGTGACGACTATTATATTCAAAGATCTTTACCTGCCAAGATAGGTCACTTCCTATCCCAGCCTATGGAAAACCTTGTCTGCTTGACCGACCGAAGCAGCTTATAACTGTCTCAGCAAGCAGGATAAAGCAGCTAATTTATACAAGAACCGCTTTCATTGCAAATCACCAGGCCCGATAAACTAAATTGTTTTTTACTATTTGAAAAACATATTTGGGTCTCACAACGCTATCAAGATCTTACTAAGGCGTTGAACTTTACGCAGTTTGGCTAAAGCAAATAACCCTCCCGCAGAAGGAATGATATCGGACCAAACGTGAGACACCCTCACTGTCTCCCAGCCAAAAACGAAGCAGTCTGGTCTTCCTAAATGGGATTTAAGCGAAGAAGGAAGTACGCAGAAGTAAAACCTCTCGCTTAACCCGGAAATCTTCTGAGTGACTTTATACTGCCCCCGCCTGCGCAAGTGCTACGACAAGTCGTTAGCTACTAGCATGAACACTTTAGCCCGCAGTAGATCTCTTTTCTGACCTAACTAGTCAGTTAATGCAAACCATAGAAAATGTTATACACCCCTTGGTTATACCTCGAAGATAGTTAGCTAGCCAACGGCGCTGAACATGTTTGCATGTAGCCTCAGTTCTGCACGCAAAAGCCTCGGCGTGCCATTGAAGTTCGTTAGGTTTTCATTCCACCAGTTAAGAACCGATGAAGTTTCAGTAACAAACGTGGTGAGCTGCCAGATGAGAAAGGACTACTGCATACTGAGTTACGTTAGAAATGTAACACGTCTGTACAGCTCACATACACACAATCCCAAGGTAAGATATGGGTTGATTTCGATTATTTGTGTTACACTCAATCAAATCTGTAGTCATTCAATACATGTATTAAATCAAGTAAATGAACTAGGTAGCCTATTAGGGGATCTCGTTATTTTGTCACACACCTCATGATTGGGTGTGTCTTTTCTAGGTACCAAATGTTGCAACATGGGAACCAATAGTGGAGGACCAACTTCCCCCGGTAATGACGTCATGAAGGGATCTAGTCAACAAACACTTGATGACTTCATGCCATGGATTTCCCCATGTAGTTACAAGGCTGTTTTGGTCGACCTTAAACTAAGTCTAATAGGGGGCTTACATTAAGATGTAGTCATGTCTTTATAGAATGAACAGCATGCAGGCCAGTTGTAAGCACATGAGGCCTTAGACATGTCACACTTTAATTATAACCATCAAAACTACTCTTCTACCCTTTTGATTTTATAGCCTGCCCAAATCCCTGCTGACCTGGTGGACAAACTGGAGAGACTGGCCTTGGTTGATTTCCGCACCAAGCAGGGACTGACCTGTTTGGAGAGAGCTATACGGTTTGCAGATCAGCTTCATGTTGTTGACACAATTGGGGTCCAACCAATGGATTCCGTTCTGGAGGACAGGTATTGTACAAATAGACACATAGTGTGTTTGTGTGTGTGTGCGCACATGTTTAAATCACAATTGTTGCATTTATTTGGCATTGTCTAAAATGTCTTTGATATTTTCATGATGTTGCACACTGCCACAACTCATCTACTGATCATTTAGGTCTGTAGTTAAATTACAAACACCTATTTTTTGTGCCTATCACAATGGCCAAGTGATGCTATGATATAATAATCTGAATGTATGTGGCTATGTTTCATCCATGCACATTCAGGGCACTCTACCTGAGGGGCGATGCTGTGGTAGAAGGGGACTGTGCAGAAGAACTACTCCAGCTCCCCAAAAGCACAGTGGAGGAGTACTTTGTGGCACCACCAGGTAAGAAAACCACTTGAATACCTGTGTTTTTAAACATCACGGATTCATACATTCTTGGTTGTACGATTGTTCTAGTCGGCTTACTAGCTGTGTTTCACCATGAGATTATTAAGCGTTTTGAAGAGTGACTTGATCTAAAAATAAAGATGGCACTGCATCAGCTCATCAACATTTCTTTGCAGTTGTGTGGTAATAAAGATTTTGCTTTCTTACCACAGGAAACATTCCACTTCCAAAGAGGGAGGAGAGGGCTGCCATGCTGAAACACTCAGAGTTCTGACCTGTACCTTTCTGAATTTGTTCTTGATATTTATTTATTACAAAGTTTTCATTTGGCGGAGGCGATACGTCTTCCATGAAATATGTTCCAGATCTGTCAGTAATGTGCCTGAAGTTCAGACTTTGGTCACCTCACTGCTTTTGTGCAACCATCAGCTAATCACCGACGGTGACCAGCTTTGTTTTGAGTGTTCAATAAATACTTTATTTGTCAGATGTGTGGTTCTAATTGTTCAAGTTAATTTCATGAGCACTAGATAGCAAGTCCAGCTTTTACTTAGGCTAAAACAAAGAAATAGCTAGTGTACTTATAGTAAAAAGATGCTTCTCCCACTTGCTCATCTGAAGTGCCAATACTGCAGATGTTTTTTATGGTAACGGAAAAATATAATGAGTAAAAGGCCGCTGGTCAGGTCAGGCACCCCAAAGAATGACCTGGACATCATGTAGCTCATGGTTATGAAAGTTTAATATTTCAAATATGTTGCGTTTGATTCAGTTTCAGTTTAGTTTGTTCTGATAGTTAAGCTTTGATATCTCAGAATTTGTTTAGTTTCAGTATCAGTTTCGAGCAACAGTCTGTTTCATGTGGATACATGTCTTGGAGATAGATTATCATTGGTATTTTTAATTTAGATCACTATTTTCATGTGGTTTTATTTAACTATGATACCACTGGTTTAGGTTAAACACTTTAGACAACATTTCTGTTAATTTTTTAGATCCTACATTACAGTGAGTCATAAAATACAACTTGGCACAGATAAGGGGAAAAGTGGTTGAAAGTAGAACATCAAATAAACGATTAAAATCATTTGATCACAAAATGATTTAGCCTATCCTTATCACAATACAATTAGGCCATGTGATGTCTCGGGTAAATCGCTATATTCATACCAGGCCTATATGCCTTAAATAATTGTAGTTATTTCCCCATTGGCCCACCTCGGATCACTCTGATGAAAGAGGGTTTAAGTTAGTGAAGTCATAAATTCTCCTCAATGAGGCCCAGGATGAGCAAAGAGCCAAACTTTCTTGTTGTACATTTCAGCGAAGTCATCACTGGAGAATGGAAACCGAAAATAATTAGGCAGGGAAAACGAATCTTATCGTAATGGGGCGGTGCGACCAGCTCAGCTGCAGCCTATAAACCAGTACCAGGCTCAAACCTGCTGCAGGAGATACAGACATCCTTTGTAGCGGGTGGAAGAGAGAAACTGTCCAGTCGGATCCTAGAAGCTCATCACAAGACTCCACTGTTTTTGTAGCTCTCAAGAACAAGGTAGGAAGCCATTAGTTTATACATCAATACATTGTAATCACTTCTTTAAAATGATGGGAGAGTCTGTCTAGAGCAGGCTTACTCAAATCTAATTAATTTTAAAAGTTGTTTTGAAATACTCTTCCAGGCAATAACTTCCACATCATGGATATAACCATCACTATGCTGAGCGGGGAGTCCCGGGCCCTGAGGGTGCAGCCGGACAGCACAGTGAAGTCCCTGAAGAGCCTCGTCTACCAGATCTTCAGCGTGTCCCTGGAGGACCAGGTCGGGCTGTCGCACGGTAGCAACGGCCAGAAGATCCACCTCAGTGATGATTCAAAGTCCGTCAGCTCCTATGGTCTGCAGCCTGGATCTCAAGTGTGGGTGCTGATAAGCAAGCCGACCCCATTCGATGTGTACCTGAGAAACGAGAAGGGCCAGACACACACGTACAGCATCACTCCTGCTGAGACTGTGAGCGGCTTCAAGCTCAAGGTTCAAAGCCGGGAAAGCGTGCCTGCGAACCAGCAGAGGCTGATTCACGAAGGCAAGCAGATGGATGACGGCCACAATCTGGCGGACTACGGCGTCCGAGAGGGAAGCACCGTCTACCTGGCTCTGCGTCTGAGAGGCGGCTGAGGACACTTACCACGTTCATTATCATATCAAAGCATTACTCATTTATTTATAATCGAGACGAGTTAGTTAGTTCATATATTTTTTATTATTATTTTGAGAAAGCAATGCTTGCATAGCCTGTCACATAATTTATAATCATGTTGTTAGTCTTTACGTTTTTTTTAAATAATTTTTTTTTGGCAACCACATCAAAGACAAAAACATGATACAGAGGCTGTGTAAAAAATAAAAATAAAAAATTTAATTTCACATTTTCTGTACCTCTTTCTTTTCACCTGAGAAACAGTAACATTTAGCCCTGCAGAGCTAAGGGCAGTATGATGCTGGCACAAGGAGTAACAGAACAGGCTCCCTTTAGGATCTCATATTCAGATAGTAAAAATGTAAGTCATAGAATTGTAGGTTGTTATATTTTACAAGACTGGCTTTGCTCTAAGAAAAATATGAATTACATGATATTATAAACTACTACAACATTTATTACAAATACAGTCGTGTGTCCAATTAGTGGCAATTACATGTTACAATGACTTAAACTCATTGTACAGGTTCTACTTGTTAGATGTGTTAGTTGATTAGAAGAGCTACTGTGTGTGAATTGTGGTCTGGCTTACAACCAAGAGTAAGTAGCCAGGTTGTAGCAGCTCGACTCTCCGGCATTCAGAAGAACTCCCCAGCCGCCGTGGAACAATCATTTCCCCCAAATTCATTATCAGGGAGAAACCTTGGGATGTTTCATTTCCTCACAGATGCAAGGTAAGCATACCAAAACAAGGCAATCATGTTGGCAAACAGCACTCTGAACTGAAAGTAAGAACAGGCAGAAGAAGACATACAGTAAACGAAAACTCCCAAGCAGTTTAAATCGGACTCGTACTTTGCTTGATGACAATCTGCCACTGCTTACCTGAACAGGCACAAAGTTGATGTTGACGAACTGGAAGGGAGTCCAAACTTTCCAGTTCATCTTCAAAGCAGTCCAGTAACTACTTTTCATTTTCTTTTCAAAGTCTAGCCTCCCTTTAGCCTGAGAAGAGATTGGAATGTCAGAAAATGTTTACAACTATTTTACAACTTTGCACAGCATTTGTCTGATGAAGGACCGTGTTCGAAGTAGCTTAAAGAATAACATGTATTCAATATTGACACATGAGGACAATGGGCCATGACATTCATATTAGGGTTGTCACGATACCAGAACTGTGAACTTCAATACAATACCAGTTAAAATACACGATACTCGATACCTCTTTCGATACCACGACAAAAAGAAGAAATCCTTCACACACAAAATACACTGAACAAAAATAGAAATGCAAAACTTTTTTTTTGCTCCAATTTTTCATGAGCTGAAATCAAAGATCTAACTTTTTCTATGTACACAAAAGGCCTATTTCTCTCACATTTTGTTCACAAATGTGTTTAAATCTGTGTTAGTGAGCACTTCTCCTTTGCCGAGATAATCCATCCACCTGACAGGTCTGGCATATCAAGATGCTGATTAGACAGCATGATTATGCTGGTCACGATAATCCATCCACCTGACAGGTATGCATATCAAGATGCTGATTAGACAGCATGATTATTGCACAGGTGTGCCTTAGGCTGGTCACAATAAAAGGCCACTCTAAAATGTGCAGTTTTATCTTGAAAAGAGACATTTATTAGGCACTGAACTATATGGATTTCACAGATTTGCGGGGGCGTGGGGTGTCAGTATCTTTATATTTTTGTTCAGTGTGTTTTGAATCACACAGCGCATCCGATGC